>JANEHU010004788.1:0-80146 GCA_027563435.1 Nasonovia ribisnigri
GAAATTATGAAAGTTTTTAGTATTTTCCTATAATTGTCCATAAAAATTTAGACAAAATTATTGAAAATGTAATTCAAAGTTCTTCATAAATTTTTCTTTAAGGTATTTAAAAAATATTAAGGATACATCGTTTTGATTTTTTTTAGTATTTGAAGTTCACTTCACATGTTTACATGATTCGTCAAAATCGCGAAAGTTTGCAAATTATTTTGTTGTTAAAAATATATTCAATATTCAATTTGTATAACTAAGTATTAAAAATATAATACTAGGTTTCTCATAAATGGTTCACACTTGAATCAAAAACCTAAAAAATAGATTAAACACAATTTATATTTCTTCACTTTCAAAGTATTTAAATTAAATAAGATATCTAAACAACGGATAAGGGTATTAGTTTTTTAGTTTTAAATATTCATATACAAAAATAATTTTCGTTTGAATTACTTTCAACGTTTAATATTATAGGTATTTAATACACACAATGAAAAAATTAACACAAAAATTAATTCAACCTATATGACCAATTGTAAAATAAATTACTTTAGTACAACATAACAGTTACTTACTTTCCTAATTGTTCACCTTTATATTTGTTACGATAAGTGATAACACTCTATATTATTAACAGATGATACTGGTTATATGAAGAAATATACATTTAAAGAATTAATAAAGATATTATTAAAGATAATTTAAAAAAAAAATTTAAATAAATCTCCATGAAACCCAACTTAAATCAATAATTTAAAAGTATTGTGCATAAAATAATTAAATAACGAAATATGTAGGTTGTTTAATGATATTCAAACCATATGCACATAAAATAATTGTATTAATTTATATTTATTAATGATTTAAAACAAAAATTTAAGTTACCCATTTATGAGTAAATATAGCTTATTTGATGCATGTTCACTATTTATTATTATTTGAAATTAACACACTCGGTATAGTTAAATATAATTCAATAATTGAACAAAAAATAAAGGTCCGAATGTGGCTAAGCGTGGCAAGTTGGCTGCTATCAATCGCGCAAAGTGACTGAGAGTAAGTAACGCCCGCTGCTACTAGTTCCCGGATGGGTGAACACTCGGGTTCGTAGTAGTAAAAACCTTGCCACGCATACACTATAGACGTTTGCTTACCTATCGTGAGACCCCTGCCAACCACAGTTCGTAATCCCCTACAACAGCTAATGGCCATAGTCACCGGGCTATTAAGTTCAATATGAAAAAAAGGGCGGGTAAGTGTATGTCGCTCTGCTGTACAGTAGGTTACAAGTGAGTCACTGTAATGGATTGTGTTAGATTTTAATCCAATGATATAATATCATTGAATAAGAAAAACGATTCTGAGCGAAGACGGTCAGTCAGTCTATAATATCTTACTAAGTCTAAATGTATTTGATGATATTATTGTGAATAAAGTAATTAATTTTAGTATTATAGGCATTAGTATTTACTATAGTTGGTTAAATTCATTTTTCTCAAAAAAATTATATTTTAAAATGCCATTGCGTGTATATAAAATATAACAATATATTCTAAAAGTTTCATATACCAACAAATAATATTTTTAAATTATATCAAAATAACTAAAATCATTATTCTTGGTTTAAATATGAAATTTTGTCTAAATTTGAAATTAAAATGTCTGTAAAAAATAAATGTGTTGATATATTTTTAGATTTTTTGGTTACAGTATGATTTATTTATGAGAATTTTTGTTTTAAATTTTCAACACTTAGTTATAAAAACTGAACATTTTATAATTTTTTAATTACAATGATTTATAATTTTCGAGATTTTGACAAATTTTGTCAAAATTCGAACTTTAAATGCTTATAAAAAAAAATCGTGCCTATGTATTTTTAAAATTTTCAACTGATGTTGTAACAATATATAAGAAAGCTTGTATTAAATTTTCAGACTTTTTGGCCCACCAAATAAAATTTTATTGACAATTATAAAAAAAAAAACTAAAAAAATTGAAAACTAAAAATGTCTGTAAACAGCTCAAAACAAATCAAAATATTTTCAAAATTGAATGGTGTATAGAAAATGAAAATATAAACATTTAGTGAAATTTTCATGCATCTACAATTATTCGTTTTTGAATTACAACCAAATAAGAAAAACGCTACATGAGAAATCGAGTGAATATCCTATGTTGTAAAATTATGAACTTAAAACACTCATAAAAATTTATTTTTAATTGCTTTTAGATATTTTATTTTTGATAAAAGTAGAAAAACTTACGTTAAATCTTGTGTTAAAATTTAAAACCTTAGATTTAAAAAAAAAAATTTTTATGAATTTTAACTCTAAATAATTTTCAAATTTTCGTCATTTTTACGTATTTTGTCAAAATTTCAACTTTGAATGCTTAGAAAAAAAAATTGTGACTACAGATTTTTAATATTTTCATGTGCCTTTGAAACAATATATTAGGAGCATTCTATTAAATTTTCAAGAATTTTTAACGAATAAATAAAATGTTATTGATTTTTAAAAAAAAAAAAACCAAAAAGATTGGAAATTTAAAATGTCTGTAAACAGCTCAAAATAAGTCAAAATATTTTGAAAACGGTATGGTATATAGAAACTGCTTATATAAACATTCAGTAAAAATTTAATGTATTTACCGTCATTTTTTTTAGACTTACACCAAAAACCAAAATCGATTTTATCGAAAATCAATGTTGCGTAAAAATTCCCGTTTTTTCCTTAATTTTCCATTTGTTTTTCACGGTACTTTTGAAAACTACTGGAAAATGTTTACTTTTGACCCCCCAAAGTACCAACTTGATTCACTTTCCTATCAGAAAAGGTACTATTGAAGAAAATCTAAGCACTTTTACTGTCCCAAAACGTGATGACAGACACAAAATAAAATAAAAAAAAAAAAAATAAAAAAATAAAAAAATAAAAAAAAAACACACATCATTGTAAAACCAATACATTCATCGCTCCGCTCAGAATCTAAAAAAATTTACAATCAAAAATATTGAAACATTCTCTAAAAGAGAAAGAAATAATTATTCTTGATACGTTTTTATATACCTAATTAGAAACATACCATTTTCATTATACTATTTTTTGATTGCCAATGCAATGATGTAATCATCATTTTGAAAAAGTAAAATAACATTTTGAAAAACATGAGACCATTTGTTAATATAAATAGTACCTATCGCATTAAATTTTAATTATATCTTATTATATTCATTTTAACAAATATTGCTCAAAAATAGTGCTAAACATAGTATTAATAATAACAAAAAAGAGTGAGTAAAAATAATAACAAAAAAAAAATAAAAAATAAAAAATAAATAAAAAATAAAATAAAAAAGGGGGTCAAGTGGATGTCGCTCCGCTGTACAGTAGGCTACAAGTAGATCACTGTACTATAATGGATGGTATTAAATTTGAATTCAATGATATAATATCATTGTATAAGAAAAACGATTCTGAGCGGAGACGGTATGTCAGTCTAGGATATTTTAAATTATATTGATATTGTTATTATACAGTAGCTGCTAAGTTGAATTAATATTATTCATATTATTTAATTATTAACCTAAAATTATCAGTGATGCTATAAAAATATTATAATATATACTTTTACTCGTTAAAATTGATTTTAATATGTAATTCCGTCAAATTTGAACTTAAAATGTCTATAAAAAATAACTGTGTTTAAATATTTTTTAGATTTTTGAATACAGTATGTACTATTTATTACAATCTTTATTTTAAATTTTCAATCCTTAGTTAAGAAAACTGAACATTTTATAATTGTTTAATTACAATGATTGATAATTTTCGAGATTTTGATGAATTTTGTCAAAATTCGAACTTTAAATGCTTATAAAAAAAATGTGTGCCTATGTATTTTAATATTTTTCAATTGCTATTGTAATAATATATCAGGAGCCTTGTATTAAATTTTCATTATTTTTGGTCCAACAAATAAAATTTATTGATATTAATAGAAAAAAAACTAAAAAATTTGAAAATTGAAATCGTCCATAAAAAGCTGAAAAACAGTCAAAATATATTAAAAATTAGATGGTGTATAGAAATAGCTTATATAAACATTCAGTGAAATTTTCATGCATCTACAGTTATTTGTTTTTGAATTGCAACAAAATAAGAAAATCGCTACATGAGAAATCGAGTGAATATCTAATGTTGTACAAATTTGAACTTAAAATGCTCATAAAAATTTATTATGACTTGCTTTTAAGCTTTTTTTTTATTGATAAAATTAGGCAAACTTATGAGGAATCTTGTATTACATTTTCAAATCTTAGATTTAAAAAGAAAAATTTTTATGAATTTCTAACTCAAAATAAATTGCACATTTTCATCATTTTACGTATTTTGTAAAAATTTGAACTTTGATTACCTATAAAAAAAAATTGTGACTACGGATTTTTAATATTTTTCATCTGCCTTTGAAACTATATATTAGAAGCCTACTATTAAATTTTCAAGATTTTTTACCCAACAAATAAAATTTTATTGACATTTATAAAAAAAAAAACTAAAAAAATTGGAAACTGAAAATGTCCGTTAACAGCTCAAAATAAGTCAGAATATTTTGAAAATGATATGATGTGTAGAAAATGCTTATATAAACATTGACTTTTGACCCCCCAAAGTACCAACTATATTCACTTTCCTATCAGAAAAGGTACTATTGAAGAAAATCGAAGCATTTTTTCTGTCCTAAAACGTGATGACAGACACAAAAATAAAAAAAAAAATTAAAAAAAAAATAAAAAAAAAACCACACATCATTGTAAAACCAATACATTCATCGCTCCGCTCAGAATCTGAAAATAGTCAGAAAAAAATATTTTAATCGGAACACAGGACAAAAGCGTAGTAGGTACCACAGGGCACAAAACAAGTTGAACAACAAAATCATCATTTTACTTTTTAGAACATACTTTGATGTAAATACTTATTGCGCAGTTCGTAAATTATCTTTGTTAATTAAGAAATGTGTAGGCAACTATATTCTAATTATGCAATATATATATATTATTTTTTATGCATTTTAATGGTTTACAAAAAATGTTTGTCACTTCATTTTTTTTACTGATAAATTATAAAATACTTTTCACAAGAAAATAAACAATTTTTTTCTAATAAAAAAATTGGTATTTGTACATCATTATTTATTAATTATTATATATAAATATTGAATGTAAATTATAACTCTAAAATGTATTGTCATTGTAAAGTTTATAATTTTCTTTGTTTAAAATTGTATCCCCTTTGTTCCACTATATTTTTATATTATAAAATGGCAAATCTAATAAAATGAATTAAATTTTACGAAATTTATTTAAAATTGTTATAAAAATATACTTTTAATTTTTGACTTTTCAACCATGAAATAAGACATTAAAATTATAGTTAAAATAAAAAAAACACACTAACAAAATATGTCTGTTAAATTTAAATCACAATAGAATTATTTTCTGTTACTTGACTTGGTTTAGTTAAAATATGAATGAATCTCAAAATATTTGATACATCACCTTAAGATATTATAAGCCTTACACACATAATTGTAGAAGAAAATTGTTTAATAAAAAAAAAACTGAGAAAAAATGTATCTAGAAATCATCAAATCTATTGCTAACAAAATCTTAAGGAGCCACGATCTTAAGTTACACACGATCACTCAGACTGTTTCATAATCGTTTTATGGATGCTGTATTACTGCAGTGTTCAGATTTTAATTACTACAATTCTACACTAAATAAAACCAAATAAAAAAAAACCTGGTTACTGTAAAGTGTAGGTATATCTTGCAACACACTTCCTTGGTTATATGAAGCAAGTGGCTGTCGATATTTATACCTAATCCTACCCAGTTAAGGAATAGATGGTTGGCTATTCCCTCTACACGAACCGGTCTTGAGAACCGGGTTGTTGAACTGATATAACTAAATTTACTTTTATAAGTTATATTTTATAAGTCATAGAAACTTATGACCTGCATTTATAAACTAACACAATCGAACACGACATAGCAAACGTATACAATAATTTATTCGACGTCCAAAACTGTTATAATATTATACGGTACACTAAACCTGAGTAACCCTGTTGTTAAGGGTTATTTATTAAAGATCACAGGAGTAGCGGAGTACGATTTGAAACAATATTGATTTATTATGATTTATCTATTTGGTAGATTATTATGCCTAAAGTAAATCAAATTAATTATGTTACTTTAACATATTATAGTCTCTACTTCGCAGTTCTAACTCGACTGGACTGTAAATTACGTAAAATGATATAGATACACGCCCGTGCTTCACGTTCCTGTATTCTGTTAACCTAAGCAAATTCATCGAGTGAAGGCATAAACGACGAGTCAGTAATTTGTGTATCGTTACAATCTCTTTTGACCATGCTCACGTCCAATTCAAAACAACAAAAACAAATTAATCACAGATATCAAATTCTGGACAAATAATATCCGTAATTAAATGTATTAATATGTAAATATTTTAAAATTTAACAAATGGTACCTAAATTGATTAATCAAAATGATAATTTGTACGTAATATTGTAATGTAAAATCATTGTAAGTATCGAATTTTATTATTTTTAAACAATGTTAAATTTAAAACTAAAATTACAATGCAATACAATATAAATCGATTATGCTTTGTATCAAAAAATAATTTTAATTACCCACAAGTGTGTATAACTAAGTACCTATACAAATTTAAAATATTTTGGTTACTAAACTATTTACTTTTTTTATTATTTGTTTATATGTAAACATAATCTGTACCAGCTATCACAATATTAGAGCGTGAGACTATGAGCTAGGTATATAAAAAAAAGAAAACACGTACAATTTGAATAAAGAAGTCACCCATTGATGACACTTTCTTATTTTATTTATTTATTTTGGATTTTTAGATTCAGAGCGGAGCGATGAATGTATTGATTTTACAATGATATGTGTTTTTTTATATATTAATTTTTTGTTTTTTGTGTCTGTGTAAACGATAAGTATTCGAAATAATGCTTCGATTTTCTTCAACAGTATCTTGTTTGATGGTAAAGTGAATCTAGTTGGTGCATCTGGGAGGTAATTTTTAAAAATTCTAAATAGTTTACAAAAGCACAGTGGGAAAAAAAAAGGAAAAACGGGAATTTTTACGCAAAATCGATTTTGGATTTTGTTATAATTATAAAACAAATGACCGCAGATGCATGACATTTCCCCTGGTTGTATATATTAGTATTTTCTATACATAATACAATTTTCAAAATATTTTGAATTGTTTTGAACTGTTTACGGACACACCCAGTTTTCTATTTATTTTGGTTTTTTTTCTAAGAATGGCAATTCAATTTTATTGGGTAAAAAATGTTGAAAATGTAATACAAAAATCCTAATATATTGTTACAATGACATTTGAAAAATATAAAAAGATAAATAGTCACAATTTTTTTTTATAAGCGTTTAAAGTTCAAATTTGAGCAAAATACGTAAAAATCACGAAAATGAGCAATTTATTTTCAGTTAGAAATTCATAACAATTTTTCATTTAAAATCTAAGGTTTGAAAACTTAATTCAAGATTCTTAATAAGTTTGCCTATCTTTTTTCAAAAAAAAAAATGTCTACCAGGACGTCAAATTAAATTTTTATGAGTGATTGAAGTTCAAATTTTTACAACATTGGAGATTCACTCGATTTCTCATGTAGCGATTTTCTTATTTTTCTGTAATTCAAAAACGAATGTCTGAAGATACATGAAATTTATACCATATGTTTATTTTATCAATTCTTATACTTGATAACAATTTCAAAATATTTTGTTTCGTTTTGAGCTATTTACGGACATATCATTTTTATAATTTTTTAAATTTTTTTTTTCTGTAAATGTCAATAAAATTTTATTCGTTGGGTCAAAAAGCTTGAAAATTTAATACAGACTTCTAATATATTATTACAATAGTAGTTGAAAAATATTAAAAATACGTAAGCACAATTTTTTTTTGTAAGCATTTTAAGTTCAATTTTGACAATATTTATGAAATTTAAAACTTAAAAATGATTTTGTAGTTAAAAATTGATGAAATTTTCTACTCTCATTGCTAAGGATTGAAAATTTAAAACAAGGTTCTATGTAAGTAAATTATTACGTAACTAAAAAATCTCAAAAATATAAACCCACTGTTTTTTTTATATAGTTATTGTATGATTCAATTTGGACGAAATTACATATTAAATTACCAAGAATAACGATTTTAGATTAGTTGTAATTTTATAATATTAATTCAACTTACCGGCTACCGTAGGTATTAATAATAAGAAATAACATTATGAATATAATATAAAATGTCACACTGACAAACCGTCTCAGCTCAGAATCGTTTTTCGTATATAATGATATTATATCATTGAATTCAAATTTAACACCATCCATTATACAGTGACCTACTTGTAGCTTACTGTACAACAGAGTGACATCCACTTACCTGCCTTTTTTTTTTATTTGTTTATTTGTTTTGGTTTAATGATTGTTATCTAACAAGTCTCTGCACCATTTGCGCTTAAGCTGACGAGGAAGGTTTTCTGGGGTGGCTAATATTTTTTAATAAGTGGATTTGGTTGAGTGTTAAGGCGTAGTTGCAAGAACCGTTTATAGTAACTTTTGTCCTAGGTCACCAAACTATAATATATTATAATAAAATCAAAATATTGTTTAAATATTTAATACTACGGCTCAAAATATAGGTACTGTATACAAGCTGGTAGAGTTAAGAATCTTAAAATTTGTTGGTCGTACGAGTTCAATATAGGGTAGGATAAATACTGCAAATTATACCGAATATGGTAGGTATAAATTAATAATTATTCACATTTCTTTTTAACACAAACCAAAATCTACTAATGTGATGAGTAGTGATTCTGTCATGGTGATAATTAAAACTTTATTGGTAATTCACTAAATTATCATTAATTAATATATTATTTTGTAGTTTTTCGACAGCGTCTTGAGATGCAGCCTTATACTGACCCAATACAATTGGATGGATACAGCATTCAAATTAAACTGAACAGAAAATAACTAAAATTTTGAACGTGGGAAATAACATGGTATAAAAAAGTGGAACTTCCGTCGTAGAAGTTATTTTTACCTTTTAAATGTCTGAATAGTGAATATTGTAAAAATATAACCACTAACGTCTTTAACAAGCTTAAAAAATATTATGCACACATAAAGTATTCTTTTTCTATTATTTTGTTTTTTATTCAAATGGTTATATTGTTCAAAATTCACAAAACCTATATTATATCATTAAGTCATTTAAAAACACAATTTTATTCAATTAATAGGTGTTAAAATTATATTCGCATATTTGATCATATTTGATATTAACGAGTTGTATTATTTCAAGAACTATATACTAGATTAAATTTTCTCAAAGCTATTTACATTTCAAATGAATCAATTTCCTACTTATAACCCACTTCATTTTTTTATTTTTCTACTATAAAACATATTATTATTTATATTTAAATATTTAATGATTTCATATGCCTGTATTTAAAGTGAATCTTTTAAAATATCATTATCTTTAATTTTATTCCTTTGTATGTATAGTAGTTATAGCCTAGACCTCAGAATCTATTTTTTGACAAGATGACTTTATGTACGTTTAAATTCTTCTGGTACTAGAAAAATAACCAATCATATTTTATACTGTTAAGTTTCACTACGATAGTTTTGAGTAAACTGGAATAACCAATAGCAATATAATCAATATAATTAATATTTTATTGTACACATATTTTAGATTATTATTAATTATTAAACACATTGAACGCATTACAGTTGTTTTTCTTTACAAACATTATTGGTTTGAATACCAATGTGGTGGGGAATAATTTCATGTATTAGGTGGTTAATCCTTCTCTGATTCCCCAAGTTATGCAATGTTTATATTTTAGTTATGTGTTAGTAAATTACTGTAATGGGTGTATACATTGGAATTCAATGATAAACTAGGTATTGCATAAAAAAATTTGATTTTCTATTCTGAGCAGAGACAGTGAATCAGCCTTCATTTATAAGAATATTTCATAGTTTATTTATTCCTTTTATGTGTGAAATACACTTTTATATGGCACACAAAGTTTCGACCTAATGCTAGCTATGGCTTACCTACATGAGTAAAACTGTACAAGAAATCATAACTTTTATTGGGCGGGATTTGCCAGCGTTTTTGAATTAGCAAAAACGATACGTTATACAAATTGAACTTAACGTTAGCACAATTTGTTCGAAATAAAAAAATGTAATAAATATTTTTATGTTAATACAACATTTAAATTAATTTCTACATAGTATTGGAGTGTAAAAAAAATAATATATAATCTATAAAATAAACAGATTCTAAAAATGAATTTAAAAAAACACGTTTGAAAAGTTAATTAATAGGTACCTAGGTATTGATTTTTTTTTTATTAATAAAATATAATTACAATCTATACAAAAATTTAGTACAATAAGTAATTTTGAGATAGTTTATATAGCGAAATTGACAGATGGGGGAGGGCACTCAGTAGTGTCACCAAACAGATTTAAATTAGAAGATCTCTAGGCCAGGAGCATTTAAGACGTCTCTGGGGGTTATCAGGGATTGTTAGAGAAGATAGGCGTTTTATTTGGATGATATTATGTGGTTTAAAAACGTTAGCTTAGTGTTCAGCGAAAATGTTGGCTTTATCGGAGTCAGAGGTGGCCCACAAATTGTTAGGCATACTGAGGGGGGGGGTGGTAGTTTGTGATGGATTAATTTTTTAGTGGCCTTCCATAAGGACGAGTCTTTAGTTGAGAGATTTTGGATATAATTTTTATATTTTTCTTTTTTGAGTTTTTGAATAGCTTACATAGGTAGGTATACATAAAAAAGGAAATAATATATTAACATAGCAAGTTAATATTCAAAACATAGTAAGTTCTAAAAAAGGCATGGAAATGTAAATTACGAATAGATATACTTATACACAGTATCTTACAATCATATTTTTTAAAGTCATACTTCAGTGAATATTTAAGAGTCTCCAGACAAAGAAGAATTATTCAAGAATAAATATGAAATCAACCATGAATAATATAAATGCACAACACAAATTAAATGTAATATCAATATGGATTGAAGTGAATTATGTATATATAAAATAACAGGTTCAATACTTAATATTAAGTTCAGTGCTGGTTAAACTTATATTATTATGAGTTGCATAAAATTTTTTTTGCTTTATAATATACTGTGTTTTAATACATTATACATAAATTTAAAAGTGTATAGTCTTTATACTATAATATTAATATATTCAAATCAAAATAAATTGAACTAAAAATTTAAAAACATTTACCATTTTAAGTGAGTTAGACGATATTTTCATAATACATTTTTATCTGTTTTTCTCTTTCATCATAATATCATTACATTTTGTAAATTCAAAATTACCATCTAGAAGTACCTTTTTTTTATTCATCCAGAAACACATTATTTTTTTTAGGATAAGACAAGATAAATAACCCTTAGGGTCGAATGAAAAATAATAAAGTATTCAATTAAAAAATACCAACACGTTTAAATTACCATAAAAAAATGTATTAAGATAGGCAGCTAAAAGATTATTGAAAATATTTCTGATGTCCTTATGATTCACCTCCAAAATCTGTCAGTAATCTAAAAATAAAATTACCAAATCGTACAACAATTACTTGCGTTATTCTGTACTCGACTATATTATGAAAAATAAGAAATTATTAAATATTACTTAGCATCATGCAATTTGTACCTTGAACAAAACAAGTTTAAATGACTAAAGCTTTCCTTATAAACTTAGCAAAAATGCATCTACCAACTACATTGGCTATCGCCACTCTACGTAGAGAGTAACGCAAGCTATTGTGTGTCTATGTGAAAAACAATGAAACCACAAACTGTAAATCGTGTGGACTCAGATGAACAATAGAGCATATTATACTAGTCAGGTACTTATTATTCGATGAAGAAGCAAAAAAATATAACATACCAAACTATTCGAAATAATTGGCCCAGATTCAACATCGAACGAAAAAGTTTTCTCTTTCCTTAAGGCCACACATTGGCCAAATAAATTAACAAAATAAAAATTGTGTTAAAAAAATTACATATTTAATCTTTAAATTGTTTTAGTATAGTAAATATAAATATATATATAAAGAAAATAGTAACTTATAATAAGTGATAAAAAATAACTAACTGCATAATTTTAGAAATTTATTAACTTCTTATTTGAATTCAACATTACGTCTTAGTTTTTCAAATATTCTGTTTCTAGTATTCTCTATTTACCTATTGTTCAAAATAGTATACCCAGTCTATAACTAAAAAAAATAGCAACAAATTCAGAATTGTTCAAATAATTATTTTTTCAATTTTTCAGAGTTTTTTTTTTGTGTATTAATAGCTAACAAATATTTATTTTACTCATGACCGATTAAAACCTCTATTTTCATAGTTTATCTAACATCTGATGTCAACTCAAGGACATTTTTTTGCCATCTCGTCAGAAATATAAAAAACACTGACTTTATTATAGAATATAAATGTAGGTACGACATGAAAAATAAACAGTACCTAAAAATCTAAATTCTAAGTAGGCAGGTACCACTATTCAACAGACAGATAAAATAATTTAGGTTCTATTATATTTGTATTCAGTGCATGCATCAAATATAGATACATTTACTATACGTACTATTCAATAAAATCAATAAAAGCGGAAAATAAAATAATTTGGACGTATGCGCATTTCTACTATACTTTACATTCCTAAGTATAATAAGATATAGGTAATTGAGTTGTAATTGGTAGAGACAAAAAGCACATAGAGGTTGGAATAGTCACTGCTTATGGCGTCGTCTATTTGAATAAAAAATAATTCTATATACATGTAAAGGTGGGAAAAATTATGTTTTTTAATACCTATTTTATACTTCATTGTTATAATATTTACATTTCAGAAAAAATTATCAACTCGTACATTATAGGAATACATATCTGGCCAAAAATACGGTGGTAAATATGCTAGATTCGTTTGTATTAAACGTTTAATGAATGAGAGATTTTCCAAAGTTTGACTGATTTTACCACATATGAATGCAATGATGGACAATTTGTCATTAGAAACGTAAATTGTTATAAATAGATTTTTTTTAATATTTATTTAGAAACAACTAAGAATAACGTAGGTATTAAGATAATAGAAAAAAAGTAAAACATAATGTAATGCAAAACCCTAAAACTAAACCTACTTACTGTTAAATAATTAAAAATTTATTCATTCAAATAGTTTAAGTTTTTATATTCTATAAGTTTCAAACCAATTTAACCACCACCATTAAACCTCACAAGAATTTGTGTAACATTTTATAGCACAATATGTATAGGTATAATAGGCTCTTTGTTATCAAAAATTCTATTGATTAGTAGGCATCGTAATATATTAAAAGTAAATTTAAAATTAATGTTTATGTCCGGCAATTTATCTTGAGGATACTGGAAGTGAAGGGTATGCGATCTAGGAACATAGGAAGAAGGAAAAACAATTCACTAAGTTTCCATTTGTTTGAGTAGGTACAATAATATAGCGAGTCTCATTGATGGGCTACAATTACAATATACTTCGACACTTAAAAATACGTGTGCACACCACAACAATATACTGGTCGTATAACGACTTCTCGTAAATGAATTACCATCAGAATTTCAACATCGAGTTTTATTTCTAACGTGAACGTTTTACGCTTATTCTACAATTATTCACCGACTTCATTGCTTTCAGTACTGTTAGAATACAAGATTCATTTCCGTTGAATACCAGACACGGAAATAGGTAAGGCCATCTCGATTAACCTATTGTGGTTTATACATACAATTATCCAAACAAATAAGTAAGAACGCACACCAATGATCGACAGGAACGGAATCATACAAATATACAATTGTATGAAATAACACTTTTACTAAATATTGAACCTACTAATTACTAATTACCAAGATATTATATTTTATTCTCTCTTTTCATCCAGATATGTGTTCACTTAAAATATTGTTTTTATAATATAGTAAAGCTATATTTTATAATCATACATATTTTTTGTTCATTTTGAATATAAATGAGAATATTTTTTGTAATATTTGCGATTAATAAAAAAAAACATATTTGCATAAATACACGAAATCATAATTAACACAAATTATATTTTCATCAATTTTTTCGTTAGGCGAAAATTAAAATGTATAGAATTTCAAGATATTCAGAATAATTTATATAAGTGTTTTTTATAATAACTTAAGTTCTAAAAACACATGTTTAAAATACAAAGGTAGTAAGTACTTTTTCGGTATTGAGTAAAAATAAAGGAACAAAATAACACATAATACTAGCTGAATTAATCGGCTTCGCCCATGTAGTTTTGAAAGAAATTAATTGCACCACTTATTTAATCTAACTAATTTTATTTAATTATTTACATATTTTTTTGCTACTTCGTACGCATTGAGTTTGTAATTTGCATATCATTTTTAATAAAAAAAAATACATCGTTTGTTTCTGGAACGATGTCTCATTCAAAATCATGTTTTGCCCGTAAATAATTTTTATATACCTAACTAATTTGTGGTATTTTTTAATTTTTATATTCCATATTTCTACAAATTATAACATAATCTGTAACGAATGGCAACCGTTTAAGTATGCAAAAAAAATATATTCTTTTTTCCTGAATCAAAACTAAATTCATATGTGAGGCACCAATACTATATAATATATACTATACCAATACCTACTCTATAGGAAATGAAAAAAATAAGCTAAAAACACTTTCTTGGACTTAAAGTAGTAAATACATAGACAAAGAAACATTTATATATATATATAAATGGATACATTAAATAGGATAGTTGTACATACTACATGATCTACATTAACTATAAATAAATAATGTGAGCTTTAACGGATAGCTACTAACTACCTGTATTACAGTACCTATTCATATTACTCCATAAATAGTTTTAGTACAAAAACAACAGAAGTATACGTTTTTTTTCTATCAGAACCAGGCATATATTATATATACTACCTATGTATGAAGTTATTGTGGTAATATTATACTATAAACTGTCTTTTTTATCCAGAGCTCCAAAAAATATGGAAAAATTACAATATTTTAAGAATTTAATTCCAGCTAAATCGAGAAATTTTTTGAAAATTAAAAAAAAATCACAGTTAAATAAATAGACAAAAAAACAAGACTTTATTTAAAACTAAAATAATCTTTAGTAGGTAGGTACCTAGTAAATTAAGCACAGTATGAACTATAAAGTAAGGACTAACTTAAAATTATCATAGCTTCAGAACTAAAACCGATAGTTGAATTTTGATTTCTACATCGTTTTCAGCATTTAAAATTCAAAAGTTAGAAAAACAAAACTATTCAGTTCTGATTTGAAACCTAAAACCAATTAAAATTAAATTAAATTAAAAATATTATAGACACATTTGTCAGGTTTATTGAATACAGATATACGTCTTCTTTTAAGATTTTTAACATATATATGTTTTTGGGCTGGGTACATATATTTGATTTTTCTAACCGATTTTGCAAAATATGCGTATTCGTTATTATGGTTACTTGATATTAATAAAAACATAGACTTTCCTTGTAGAGGAAAAATATCAAGTAGCGTGTTATGGTTTTTTTTTATGTATACCTCCATAAATGTGAAGACATTTTAAGAACAAAATATTGAATCTTGTATTTTGTTTTATAACTTATTATAAGTACATATTTCTTATTAGACAACGGTCAACAGCAACATAAATCTTCAGAATTTAATTTTTTTTTCACTTACACAATTTAATAAGGATATAACAGTCTGACAGTATTATTTTTGCACTTGTTAATTTATAGCAAAATAGAAGGGTAGTTTAAAAAAAATAGAATTAAACATTTAAAGGGATTCATAATATGGGGTTAGGAATCAAATGAGATACACGTGTATTACAATACCTATACACGTTCGACCGATAAAAATCGTTACATAACAAATACACCATTGCTCCACTCAAAATTAAAAACAGCTCAGTTAAATTAATTAAAATTATCACTATACTCAAATAAAAGTTACAACATTTTGTAATTCCTACATATTAAAATATTTGTTCAAACAACAGTTTACGAAATAAAAAATACATAAATGCCTCCAGGAATTTATACTCTATCTGCAGAAAATATATATTTCATCAAAATGTGACTTGAAATAGTTAACATACTATGCTACACTTCGATCAAACTAAATATTTCATGATTCAGTTCAACAAATAATATCCATGGAAAATGGAATGCATAAAACTTTTTTGTACTAAAACCCAATTTTATATATTCTAAGATAAAAAAAACTCATTTTAATACTGTTTAATGTTAAACACTTTTATTGCTTTTTAAATACTACACTTTTTCAAAGATCTTTTGAAACCACCCCTATATATTAAAGTTTACAGCCCTTTTAATGTTCCAAAATAATGGTATTTTCGTACTACTAAGAAAACTACATCCTCAACATAGTTCTTTTTCCAATATTATATTATTTAACTAACAATTATTATACATCAAACTTTTTATGAGTGAAATACTATTGAACTTATTTTCAACAATAATACAAATGACTGAATATACTTTAGGACTTACATTTTTTGGTATTAAAAATCAGTATCTGGTCAATGTGGCAATAATTAAAATGTTAATTTTTAACAAAACAATGTGGGTAAGTATTAATACATACATATTATATCACTGTTAAAATATAAAATTGTAATTCCTAATGATTAGGAATAATTTAATAAATTTTTATACACTTTTAATAATAACTATACATTTTTTTCTTTAACGTATTTTATCATATTTATATTCATAGATTTTATACATAAATTGTATTGAATTGAATATTTATTAAAATACTTATAATAAATTAATATTATACCCTTCGGCTTTTATAACAAATTATAATATGTTGTCAGTTATTTCATTATTATTCATTATTATTAATCGTATAATATAATATAGGTAATAAAATGTTATTCTTTATCTCGTGATCGAAATTTTCTTACTGAATGATACTATATTATCATCATAATCGTGTAGACATTTAGTAAATTATATTTGTTGTCATTTTGTTGTGGGTGTGGCCGTATAAGATATACATTCTAACATATCCCAATATTTAAAATAATCTTATAACTGTTGAATTAAAAAAAAAATTTTAAATTGAATGTGGTGTATAAAGTGAATATTTCACTAAGATTTAATTTAGAATTTACAAACATATGAAAAAATGATGTGTACACAAACCATAGTAATAGGTACGTTATAATATATTATATGAATACTTTAAACTAAGCGGCGATACACCACAATAATACCTACCTATTTTACATTTATATATTATTTTATAAGTGTTAATATTGATTTGTGTGGCTGGGTATCAGTGCCCTAGTTTCTGGTATTGGCTCTATAGTAGGTACGTCACTTTTACTTGTTGGCTGTCAGCTAGTGACTAGTGTACTACATGGGCAGGGATGACAACGAGGGCTATGAATAAGACATTACTCATTAGCCTATACAACTCAGTAAATTATAGCAACGTATTTATTATTGCATTTTAAGTTTATAAAAAATACTTTTAATTAAATGTTATTACCATTATACCTTGTATTGAAGTTTATTTGTCAACCAGCTATACAAAAAAAAACATAAAATATTTTATTCTAAAAATCATCATACAGCTGGTCACGGGATTATTTTACCTGTTTTTCAAAAAAAAAAAACTCATGCCATCAGACAATTCTGTGGTTGTGGGTACCATGAAGTTATAAAAAAATGTATCAACTGATTGTATGTGTATAAGTAATAAGAGGGTGTTGATATATAAATGTTATCAAAGAAAAAACATAGGTACCTACTACCTACATATTACAAGGAAAATTATACTCACTATAGTATAAAATAAAGCTTCCTAGTATATGTCGTAGACTCATTAGACGACGATTAAGGTCATCAAAGTTACGTTTACAATATATAAATAAAAGTAGCGTACAATATTATGAAGACCAGTGTTAGCCAAGAATTAACAAAAAGCGGTAAACCCATAAAATGTGAATTATTCTAAAACTATTAGGTAGGTACTCTAGATTTGCATTTTCCTAAAATTTAAAATACAATATCCGAACACTCTGGGTCCCTCATTCACATTATTTTACACTGAACAGTAAATACTCATAAATTTTAATAATAAACTTTGCGAGCATAAAATATTTATTAAATTTTAAAATGTATGACATGGTGTAGTCAGTATTCAATGCCGAAACTACAATTTTGAGGCACCTGTGTATAAATATTTTAGAAGCATTTGTCCCAAAAGATGTAGACGCAAATAGAGTAAAGCTTAGCACCTAGTAAAAAATACGCCGCTGCTCCAACAAAAAATATTAGTCAACATCAATTATTATACACTCGAATTATTTTATTTTCCGCAATCATCGTACAATTATATATAGATAAATGTTAAATAAAACATTCAAATGAATTTAATTTAAAAAAATCAAAATAAGTATAAGCACTTACCTGTAATAGTATAACTTAAATCGCTTTATATAGTTAGCATAGACTAAATTGATCAACTAATAGGTTGAGTTTCATCTCTGCTTCCTTATTATATGTTCTAAATTGAAAGACATTAGCTATATGGATTATGGATAATATTTTTTGGGTTTAGCATGAGATCCAATATGTTACGGCAATTGTCGTAAGCAGGTTAATTTTGAAATATAAAAATTGTTACAACGTCAACATCAAATTATATTGTTAAATGATGTTTTATATTATGCAGAAAAAATGTTTGGGATAAAATTCAGAGCCCGTAGTTTAAAAAATATGAGGCCATATGGTTGTGGGTTGTGGCACTGCTGTATTATATTATAATCATCCGCGGCTGCCATACTTCACGAGCTACAACAAAGGTAAACATAATATTTGTGACACAATATTGTTAAAGGAAATATGTGATTATTATGTTATATATTATCAACTTGTTTTGAAAAATAATTTTTAAAAATATTTAAAAGTACACGTAAGTTCGTTTATTTATTCATAACATATAATATAATACTTACCTATATTATATAGGTACATCAACTATCAAACAAAAAATGTAATAATATTATGACGCTATGAAATATGCATCGAACACCGATATTAAATGTCTTATGTTTAGCATAAAATAAAAATATAAACCCTCGTAAAGTCATTATCGTGTCTTTTTAGTCACCATCATCATTACTATATTATTTTTATTATTTTTCCTTTTCTCTGACGCGGATCCTTTGACCAACACACGCGAAGCCTATTGGAGCCATGACCACCAGTTTAAAACATAGGTTGTCAAACAACCATTCTTGGCAATGAGTTTTTGTAATTTCATTTAGGAATACAACACTTCAGAACACTACAAACGGGCGATATTTGGCTTGCTTATCCCTGAAATTGTTGAATAAATTTGAAATTACGATATGACCACAGGAAATTGAAAAATTGATATAAACACGTATAGCACTACACGGCTTATTGTCCTCAATACTTATATTTTAGTTGCCCAGAAATAACTCGTTCAAATTCCAATTTATATACATCAAACACTCGGGGTAGTGTTCGACGGTTGATATCACGTAGACAATATATGTATTTTGATTTATATATTTCTATATAGAACGCTATATACACTCTTTCATAGAGCCTGTGACATTATGCAATTGGGATATGAATCCCTTGACTTTGTATATCGGGACTGTGACTATTATCGTATGGTCCTAGAAATCCCTACATCCGTAACAATCATACACTGTCGACGGCGAACCGTATGTAATTTAATTTAACTGAGCACTTAATAATATACTTATATTCTAGATAAATAAATATAACTAAGATCTAATAATAGTAATAATTATGATTATGATATTATAGATAGTCTTTAATACGATGATAGTCACAGAACCCTTATATTGCAAAAATAGTGAATGCGTAGGTGAATGAATAATTAACAAGGTTGATTTGTACGATAATGTGAGATAATTAATTAGACGATCATACCGAATTTTGGGGTTCCTCAATATATATAAAAGTCTGATCGAATTTGCTTTGAACGGCAAAATATTGTCGTAGTGCATACTGGCGTGGACGTTGTGCATCGGGTCTTCTTGTGGAAAAAACTGGTCCTTGAGTCGATTCTGTAGGGCCCTTATATACTGTGATTTTGGTGTGGTCCCTTCTTCTGATATTCATCAATTAATATGTGGTTTTAAAATATTGATATGTTTATGATCTAATTTTGTGCGGCGTGACAAAGGTGCGGTCGATAATTTATTGTATTGTTTTGACCGAACGTTCGTATTCAAGAGTTGTCGAAGAGTTCTTGAATTTTATAAGTTATAATGTGTTTATGATTTTGTGAAATACGATGTTTAAATATGTGCCGCTTATAATTGATTGTGTTGTTTTATTCTAAACGTCTGTTCGAAGAGGTATTGCATATTTTTGATGTGTTCCATGTGTTGCGTGCGTAGACGAGTGCGTATTCCTGTATAATGCGTATGTATGTATTGAACTACCCCACATTCAATACGGCCCGTCGTTACTAGTTATCCAGTGTTTTTGTTTAAGTCTAAATATTAAATATTACAATAGTATTTTTTTTATTTTTTATTTTTTACTGTCTATGTCTAATAGCCGAGTTTCGGAAATGTGCCCAGACCGGATGGTCCCGTGCTGGAAGAGTATCGCCTCCGGAGTTTCTCGATCACTGCCAGCGGAGTTTGCAACCTTGGAGACTTCGTGCGGTACGCCTCGCCACCGTCTTCCACTCGACACCATCAAGCGGTCGGGAAGCGCGAGAGTTGCCCCGCTTCTGTTTCTGGTACGCCATCACACCAGCAAAACTCGAATGGTTCCTGCACCGTCACTGCCGCCGCCGCAGCCGCTACCTCACACACGGTCTGCACTGAATTCTCCAGATTCCGAAAACCCAGGTAGGTCGACTTATGGCGGGCTGCATTGTCGCGGTTCGGATGTAAACATAAATGGATCGATGACGATAATAAATAGTTTTACTACCCCTAAACCCACAAAATTATTCCCAAAAATTTAGATATTGAAGGTACCTATAAAATATTTATTTGATTTCATTTGCTATATTTTTACCTTTTACGCCAAAAAATTATTATAAGTAAATTTATAATTTATATTATATAGTCTTTACGACCGCGACATAAATTCAATGGCATATTTTGAGTACCTATCAAGCACGTATTCTTTATACGTAATAAATTATATTGTTGTTATTGTATCGTTGTATATACCTGATATTTTAATAATAGTATTGTAACAAAAAATGTTTTTACAGTATACCTTTAACTAATATTCTTAAAAAAAGGAGAATTTAACTAGAATCTTAGTACTAATAATTGTCTTATTGTATCACAGATTAAAATATATAATATATTCATTTTTTTTCAGGTTATAAATAATAGAAATATTATTTAAATATACATTAGTTCATAATATATTATTTTCTATTCATAAACTTATAATTAGTGTTAATTATAATAAATCACTATAATATTCTACTAATAGCATATTGGTGGACTGTATAGTTTTAACATCAAGATAAGTTACCTACAGCTACATATATTTGTTACATAATATCATTAGGTGTATAATTACATATTATATAAACATAAGACTTATTTAAAATTAAAATGTAATAAATATTATAAAGTTTATATTATGATAACTATATAAGCTTAGTTTCGGGCTTCCAGCACAACAAGAAAACACGCCAGGGTCCGACGAAAATCGAGATTTTTCGCATCCTTGTATGACACTCTGCCATAGTGGAACCGATCTCAATGGCAAGGTGTCGAGTGTTCTCTTGCTGGATAGAGTATAGTCATTACAAACATGTGGCACATGTGGCTTTAATTTAATCCTTGAAAATAACATTAACCGCATATTATAAATGCCTCCAACCAAAATACTAAAAAATTATATTAAAACCTTTTTTTTTCAATATAAAAATTCCAAAGAATAAAATATGTTGACCTGTAAAAAAAAGGTATTTGTTAATTAAGTACATTTTTGTTTTATTGGAGGTCACTTAAAAACATCACAAATTTTTAATGAGTTGTTTGAGTGTTGGGTAAAATATAAGAGGGAATGCACCACCTGCGAACAATATCTCCTCACGTTCATGATTACAGGTAATAACGCTTAATCATCAAGCCCAAAAAGCTTTCACATTAACAAATAATTAACCAAAGCATTGCACGTCGTACAAAACTTTCGATTCTTATTTTCATTCTAAAATATCAACTTTTGTTTAATATTATGGTAGTACTGTGGCTTCATAGTACCATGTCACCATTATTGTAAATTTGATTTATAAAAATTGGTGTGCTATACTTATGTTGTGTTCATAAGACAATACGTAACTAAAACAAATGTACGTATTTTATTTAATATACGGTATAATGTATATATAGTATATACATAAGTATAAAAATGTATTCACCTGTTACCAAAAACAATTAATACAAAACTAACATTTTAAGTACCTTTTAAAATTAGTGTTCCTTAGAATTTTTCTTGGTAATAAGATATTAAATGATTCAATTACGTAAATCTCAGAAAATCAAACTCCACAAGAGCAGAATGGCTGTTGCCCTGGTAATATTATAGTATTCTGAATAATTATAACATTTCAATAGGCCATAATAATCAACACACTAACGAGTATCAGGTACTCTCAAAATCTCGACTCATCGACCTAGTAATCATCTAAATTATAATGCTAATGTCGATAACCATGACATAGTAATATTATTATTATTATTTATTATAAAGATGAATGAAATAAATCACTACCAATATCGTGGTTGAATTGGTTGAATTGCATTAAATTCAAAAATATTTACATTTGCTGACAGTATAATAATATACTGTATAGTGTATATTATTTTCAATTTTATTTTAAACATTCTGTCATATCCCGCAAGCGAAAAGAATTCCACTCGTATATTTTCCGGAAAATAACTCAATGATAAACGTTGATAACTCGTGATATTTTCCAAACGCGTTATAACTATTAGAGAGATGTCTCGACATTTTTTCCTCCTCTGCTGAAACGTTACAATCTAATATAAACTTGTTTTGTTATTATTTTTTTTTCAGTACGGCTCTTACAAACAAGTTCAAAGCCAACGACACCGTGGAATCGTACAAGGTGGCGTTGCTAGGAGCCCCGGGTGTCGGAAAGACTACAATATCTGTGCAGTTTTCGACGTCCGATTACATATGCGTGTACGACACTTCCATAGGTAAGTAATTTCGGTAATTTCTTGAGATATTTTATCTTGATGAAATGTTATTACATGCATATTCACGTAAAGAAAATATTTTCTATAAGAAACACCAAAAAATAAAAATATACCTTGTCGTTGTACCTATACATTAAGGTATTATAATATTATAATTTATATAGTAGCTAATAAAGTATTATTTTAACGCATACCTTTGATTTTCATCATTAAAATGTTTTAGGTATACTAATAGATAATTTAACCAATATTATATATTCGGATATTCCACATTAGCACTACCTATGCGTGCTGATAAATTGGATTATATTTTTAAGTTTACACTATACCTAGACCACATTTTTAGTTTGAATACCTAAATCAATTTTATTATTTAATTTAAAATCAAGTCCACAATTGATAATTATTAACAACCAAATGATTATGAAATATTAATGAATTTTTATTAAACTACAATAATTTTATAATGAACAATAACTGATAAGAAAAAACAATACTGATTTAAATTGTAATTTTTTTTACATCACAAAGTTTAATTTTTAACACAATATGCTACAGATTCTACATAACGATAAATAAAATATAATTATTATACATTTAAATTTAATGAATACTAATAGGTATATAATAGGAGTAATATGATATTTTATCATTTAAATAATTGTTAATATTACAAGATATATTATATTTTAATTAAAAATTACATGAAAAAGCCCATCATTTATTGATTTATCTATTTCTTGTAACAAGAAAACACAACCTCGCTAACATTTAATTTTTAAACATAGGTATTGCATTTTCTGTAGTAAATATTCTAATTATTTCTAAACTAAAATAAGCAACATGGTAACATTATCATCACTATCACATGTCATTTGAAGTTTGAAGCGAAATTCGCATACTTCCATAATTAGTTGTGTCTTACGTTTTTGTTCGTACTACGAAATACCTAACGTTCCGGTCGTGTCCATTCGCCCGTCACAACTTGTGTTGCTATGGTTACCAATCCATTGTTGCTTTTATAAAAATATTATCTAACCTACAGGCACCGTCATTTTTATTATATTTCTGTATCGACGTTAAGTTTACTAAATGTTAACTTGATTTATTTTCACTGTTTATTTCATTACTATAATTCCACTTTATTATTTTCTTGTATTAATGTAGACAGTTATAATATAATAATGGCAAGTTTCAAACACAAATTATTAAAAAGACAGTAAAAATTTAATTTAATAACTATTAATTAAAAAATAAAATGGATAAATAATATACATTATTGAATATTGGTTCAATTGTGCTCTTCATATTGTACTTTATTTTAAATTCTTATGAATTACTAGCTGTATCACCCGATTTCGCCCGGGAAAAATAAACACACCTAAAATGCGGTGCTACATGCCTACATATGGATATGTCAGTATATCTCAATAATAGATAAAGTCATAAAGACAATATATTTTAACTAATTGTTATAGTAACGTAAAAGTTGAAACTAAATTTTTTCAATAACATAATTTATATAATTCAGCTAGTCATGGTATAAAAATAAAGTTATCGGTGTTTTCCATACAACTCTAATGCATTTAATATTAAAACTATGTAGGTATGTAACAAAATGTATATTAATCCGCAGTTTATAATTACGGCTAGTCTTTACTTACGACATAGTGCGTAAACGATTATGTAATCGGTGCATGTACATTTCTCACAAACAACAGACATTAAAGGTATATTTCAAACATAAAAACGGATTACAGTTCAATTACAAAGACTATGAATAAAATCGCGAATTCTTAAACAACAGGATTTGCATTTGCTTAAGAACAATACAATTGGAAATAATTAATCGCTAGGAGGAGTATTTAGAACAACTTTGTGGAAAAAAGTCGTAAATTATTCAAATGTCACACTGTAAAACCATAGCATTTAAATACAATACACCTCCTCTCCATCCCCCTCAGACAAAAAAATGAAAAATTGGGTGACGTGGTTACACCCAGGAAAGTATTTGAGAAAAAAATTGGAAAAAAGTTCAATAATGTCTTCAAAAAATTAGCTTTTTATTTTACATGTATAAGGATGTACCTACTTATTTTAAGTGTTGTTAAGTATATTATCTTTATAATTTTTGTTCATAAATTTAACTCAAGTAAATATTTATAACAATATTAGATTTATATACACAATTTACATCGATTAAAATTAATTAATATTGTTTTGGTTATGATTATCTATACGTACCAATTACATTCTTATCACATTAAGTATATTTATTTATTTATTTATATATATATATATATAAGACGACTTGTAAAAACATTATCTATGTGTTCACTTCAATGGAAAATAAATATTTTATCCAACTTCATTAATTTAACGAAAAATTTGTATAGATGATATTTCAATTTTGTTTATGCAGTTCAAACAAATAAAAGCTAGTTCCGTGAAAATTGACTGAAAGTCAAAACTTTTATATTTTATAGTTTTCCTAAATTAGAACAGATTTTTAACAAAACTTGAAATGTATTTGTTTCGATGCTATTTTTTTCGTAAATATTTAACTTATTAATTTTCAAAGGAAAGCAGTACTACATTCTTCACAAGTTTTATTTTGGACCATCTATATTTAAAAAATTTCAAATAGTCAGACATTGATTTTCTCAGTAGCTCTACTAAGTGTAAATAAAAATATACACAAAAATATTTAAAAAATGTTCAAATTTAAGTCATAATTATTTATTAACGATATCAATAATTCTTAATTATGATTATTTTAATAAATATATCAGATAATAGTAATACATGAAAAATGTCCACCGATAATTAATTTTAATTTCTTAAAGTTAAAATGTTATATATTCAAAACTAAAAATTGAATTAATTGCTTATAAATATTTTAAGTCTGTCTTTAAATAAACTGAAAAGTGTAGATGGTATCTCGTTTGGAAATTGAAAAAAGATGAAAAGTTCCTGAGCATCTAATTGCATTGTTCACAAATACCTAATATATATTGTAATATGTATTAAATTTCTATTTCAAAATATTTATTCAAACCCCTGACGACACGTTACAGAGATATTATAATACAACAATAATAATATGTGGTTACTAGTAAGTAGTGTACCCATATCAAATCAAACTCTTTAATTTTACATTTTAAGTATACAAGTTCAGTGAAAATTGTCGTTAGTACATTAAGCATTATGATTTCAATTTTTATACTAGTTAATAACTCGTACAATAGTCATAACTCATAATGTTCCATATTCAACAAAAAATTGAAATGTGACATCAATTATATCAATATTATGTTTAAGTAATTGAAGAAACGAAGATTTTAAAAACCATTTATTACAAAATATAATGATCTAATAAGCGTAGTTGACAAAAAGTATATTTAAATACATTTAACAATCTTAGTATTATTTAAATTCACTAAATTCACTAAAAGCATCTTTCTTCCTATTTATAATTAAACTAATATTATTCTATAATATGGTTTAAAAAAATAATTAATAATCACTGACGAAATAGGTAATAAAAAGTATTCCTCATAGTTCCAAAAGTGTTATTATGTAAGTACAAATGTTATGTTTTATTTTTTATATTTGTATATGTATATATCAATTCATATTACACAGATAATACTATGTAATATTAATAATTTTTATTACGATTTATTCATTTGTTTTAATAACAAATATAAATTACAGTTAATGTAACATAACATTTCAAATGTTACATCGATAATAATTTTAGGAGTTTCAATTTATTGTTGTTTTTAAAAAAAAAATGAAAATTTACTACTGAAAAACTCAAATTAAAAATTGTTCATATTTTTTGGATAGCATATACCAGATTCTTGTTTAAAAAACAATATATATGCATTTTTGAAAAAAATCATTCTATCGATTTAAAATTTGTATCAACGTGTAAAGCAAATAATACGCAATACAATAAGTATCGGATATCGTAAAATGACAGTCTTTATTTTTAATCATTTTATTTGAACACATATATTGTAGTATCTGTCAATATTTCTTTGGATAAATAGCTAATCTACTCCAGAGGTTTCACAAAGTTCCAATAAAAATAAGATAAATTACTTAAAATATTTTTGTATTTTTAATTATTTTTTGTCCATATTTATCTAGTTATCTATATACCTAAATCTTTGAAATTTTTTTTGTTATTAATATCCTGAATTTAAAGTAAATTCAATTTAGACAATCATTATTAAAATTAAACTTAAAAAAAAGGTTTTTATCCCATTAAAATCTAAATATATAAAAATGAATGTTTATCCGTGTGTGTGTGTTCTTTATGCATTTCGTTTAGGAACGGATCAGACCGATTTTGATGAAATTGTTTGTGTGTGTTTTGATTTAGATTCACAATTCGTCCTGGTAGGTCCAACCCGAAGAGCTGCTCAAACAGGGATTTTGAGATTTACGATGGACATTTTTGTTTATAAATGGTTCCTATATTGGTTACAAGAGAAAGAATAAGTAGAAATTAGTATTTATTATTTTATTGGTTGCCATTGGTTAGTCGGGCAGAAGAGGTACAAGCATGTATCAAATCGAATTTTCATACATTTCTTCCCAAGGTGGCTGAGTTGCACTTATAGCAGCTCATCGGCATTGTCCGGAATTCGACGAAGTCGGATTACTTACCTGGGTGGCTGAATTTCACTTACTACAGAGAGTTACACCCAAAAGGAGTTGAACAATCATAGTATTTACGGGCAACGAAGTGCGCTGGATCAGCTAGTTATTTAATAAAATAAAAATCATCTTAAGATTATTTTTGTTGGTATCTACTTAGACTTTAACGTATAATATGTCAAATTATTAATTATTTTCAAGATTAATTTACAATAATACCATACTCTGCAATTTGCATACTTCAGAATCATAGCGATTTAAGTATAACAGTGGTTAAAATCATTAAGATCGTTTAATCGTTTTTTTTTTTATTAGAACAAACAAGAATACATATATTATACAATCTGAAATAAATTTATACAATAGGTAATAAGGGAGGAGTACCACTATACAGCACTGGATGGCATGATAGAAGGGGGGAGTCCAATGGCCTTACTTCTTAATTCTTGGAGGTTTTTCGGTTTTTTTTTAAAGTTATTTTTGTTTTAAACGTTGAGGAGGTCCCTGGGCCAGTTTTGTTTACTGGGTTATCAGGAAGTGTAAGAGAGGAGAAGTTTGATATTAGGAGATTTGAATGGTTGTATGTGTTTTTGTGAGATGGTTTATGATTAGGGCTAGCAATTCAGTGCACTTTGCATTGTTTTTCAAAGCTTACTATCCAATGCTCGTATTGTCACAAATTTGTTTTATAGACTTTTGAATGATAGGTAATAAGAACATTTATTTTGCATTTTTTGAAATTTTATAGTTTTAAGGTAATTTTCTTAATTTTTAAATTTTATTTAAGACCCTTTCACACCAACATGATTTTTATATAAATATCATAGATTATAAAGGAGGTAAGTAATCGTTTATATAATCGGACAATAGTTGAAATAATGTCAAAACCAAGATAATGTATTTTTTGAGTTGTTAAGTCATTTTTGAATTTTTTTTTAAGGGCAATTTTTAAGATTTTTTAGGGCATTAAAATCCTAGCCCTGTTTATAATAGATAGTTAAAGCTTCAAATGAATACTAATTTATTTAAATTCTAGCACAATAAATGGTAACGTCATGATAATAAATTATTCAAGACTAAAATATTGCATTTAATTTTTTACAACAACTAAATATTTATGTTAATGTTTGCTTTTATATGATTAGTTAAAATTGCGTGTGTTTTATTTGTAGACGAAGACTGCGCTTGTCGGACGATCAGAGTGATGATAAACGGTCAGGAAGCTGAACTAACCATCATTGATATACCATACATAGAAATGTCGGTAAGTTTAAAAAAAATCCAAGATTTCAATATGGGAAGGGGGGGAGACTGGAAAACAGACATGGTACCTATGTTTCTATTGATTAGTGTATGTTACCAAACAATACGAAGCGAAATCGTATAATATTACATGAAAAGACAGTAAAAACTGTTACTAATATTCGTGTAGTATTTTTAAATTGTTTTCGCTTAAAATTGATCATTGAATCATCGGAGAATGTACACAGATATTTTAGGAAAATTTTTAAACAACAACAAAAAAAATAACCATGTAATATACGATGATCTTATTAAGATATAATTCAAAACAAGAAGCTTAATTGGGTAAAATAACGATATTTATAATCAAACGATTAACGAGTTGTTATTCAAAACTAATAACCGGTAATAATTTGCTTACAAACAATGTAAGTTCAAATTTAGACGAAATTAGACAGGTGTTTAAACGACAAAAATCAATTTAAATGTAATTCAAAAATATTTTTCGTAGATATTTGTAACTTTAAATTTTATTATTATATTTTATACTTGCCCAATGCATAATACATATTTTTATGATAATATTATTGCCTATTTATACCACGAACCTATTTTACACCATCCGATGGTATTGATGGTAATAAATTTAAAACTTAACAGTATAATAATATATGATATCTATATAATATACTATAGTAATAATTAAATATTAATAATCAATAAAGATATCATAATTGTAATGTTTACGGCAGAATAATGTTTGCCTATACCTAATTATAGTTCAAATCACCGTATAAATGTATAATAATAGCAATATAAATATTATTTCATACAAAATACTTAGCAATATTATACAGGCTGCCTAATCGTCTTTGCTCAGATTCGTTTTTTGTACCTATGCAATGATTTATGAATCCCTTTTTTTAAAATTAATAATATCATAATAGTCACGTCATAAATAAAAATAAATAATACACCACAAACTATCATCGATGTGAACAAATATTGAGAAAAGCACAGAATTTTTTTAAAACATGATATTTGTTTTTCAATCACAGTACCTATAACTTAGTTTTAAAAAATGTAGCTCTAGTATCACTAGTCCGTACAAAATACGTAATTCCAGGACAGGATAATTTCGGCTCTAGGGAATCAAGTTTTGTAATATCGATGGGCTAAAAAAAAAGAAGTGAACGAAAAAAATATTGTATCGGTTCGTTTCACTAGACGAGTTTTTAAAGAAGAAACTGAATACAATTGGGTAATCATTTTTAACATTTATTTGGGTATAAAATGAATTAAATCAGTTCGTTAGTTTCGTATAGCATTATAATAACTGAGCAACTGTATTAAACTTGAAATATATTTATTAGATACATGTTTAACATATGAAAAAATTGTAACATTTTGTTCTTTATATATTTTGTATAATCCAATGTATTATTTTATTAATAATTTAAAATCTTACAAAAATGTTACAATTTAATTGACAGTATGTTATCAATAATATCTCATTAGTCAGTTTGGTAACATATTTGAATATAATTTTTAATTACATTTTTTTTCGTTATAATATTAGCTTTTATTCCATAATAATATAATATACTACCCTAATATATTATGCTCTAATAGTAACTAGTTTTAAGTTTATTTATAATATAAAATGTTATCATGCTAACTACTTTGAGTAGCAAATGTGAGAACACTTTCTCTTGAATACGCATATATACTACTATAATATTATAATATAGGTACTGATGTTGTCACTCAGCGCCATTTTGCATATTGTTATTAGGTATATAGTTTGTATTAAGAAAGGTACCGATATTACTCTAATATAATTGATTAAACTTCAACGCCGTTACTCAAAGCTAACCCAAATTTATGTTTTTTTCAAGCCTTTATTTGTGAACATATATAGTCAAAATTGATTTTCAATGGTAGGTAATGGCTTTTAAAAATTCGAAGCCATAATCAGTTTTTTTCGTTCGATGAAACCAAACCGTAGTTTTTGAATTGAGTATTAGCATCGAAAGTATAATGTTTCACATTCAAGTCCATCACTAACAACTTTCGGTGGTAAATTACTTTCTCTCCGAGCTGTAGGTACCGCATATAAGTTATAACTCATGCAATACTTTTCAGTTCTACATAACGTGTATTCAGAAAATGGCAATTGAAAATGGATAGAGAATTATGGTGGAAAAAGTGTACGACATGGTCGTCAATTCATACATATTAGTAACGCAAAATGTGGTCATTCGTTTGGCAATTTAATAAATATGGCTTCTCTTTGAAAATGTAGCTCGTTTGCAATTGCCGTTGCAACTATACCTACACAGTTTACGGCTCATACCAATTCTATTCTCAATATCGAAACCATTTCTATTGCGTGAGTGTGACATGTCGTTCGCCAACACCATAACTACAACCGTCACGTGCCGCCGATTGAGTAAGACTTACGTATATATAGATCGTCGAATCCACATTTCCAAATCATCAAACCTCCCCCTCGTGAACACACAGCATAGATACAAAGAATTCATTCAGACCGATAATTTGTTACCTGTCGAGCTAATGACAAGACCTATACTACAAATATAAATCAGTCATATAGATCAGTTTCATCCGTCAACGACCGGTACAAGGTTAGGTTTCAAACGCATTATAAATTTACATCTAATTTATTCTCAAGATCCCACAAAAGAACTCTTGAACAGGATTTGACGGCTAAGGAAACGGAATTCCTTAAGGGTTTTCAGGCCGTTTTTCATTTCATTCAAATTAAGAACAACATTTGAAATCGAATGTCCTGAAACTTCTTGTTTTAACCAAAATATTTAAAATATCCAATTACGATATTAATTATCGCTTATCGTCAAATAGGTAAAAATTATAATATTAAAATAATGTAGTTTTTTATTTATTTATTATTGTGAAGTCAGTATACCAATAAATTTGAATCTTCCCATTCAAAGGAATGTCCACGTATCATACAAATTAGATTAGTAATTATTGGTTAAAATGATATAATATAGCTGATACATAATTTTATTTATTTTTTCCAAAATGATACATGCCTTATCGACAATAAAATATAACGCCCAACAGAAAAAAAGTAATATTTGGTTTTCACAGTAAAATTATGATTAGGGTTCGAAACTTAATACACTTAAAAAATACTAAATATGCATGCACTTATGCGCTTAAAAAGTACAAATATATGCTTTAAAACTATGCACTTTTTTTATTCAACATTTTCATAAATAAAAATATTTTACTAAATTACACATAACAACAGTACAAATATTTTACTAAACTAAACATAATTGCCAGGTATAAATATATAAGATAAAATAAATAAATAGCTGAAAAATGTTCTTGAAATAAAATTAATTTTCTTTTAAAATGTTCCAATTAAATTATACACGTATCTGTAAAGCATAATATACAATAATTAGAAAAAACTTGGGATTTGAGAATCATAATGATTCAATAATGAAAACTCTCAACATAAATATATTTATTTTGTTTATTGCAATATTTTTAAATTGTATTATCAATTTATCATGCATCATTATAATATACTCTAAAAAAAAGGTAAAATTTAGAAATATGCGCTTAAAATTACAAAATCACTAAATATACAAAAATATGCATTATAAACGTTTAATAAGTTTAATATGAAAATAATTGCAAGCATACTTAGCAATAAATTGAATAGCCCATATAAAAAACATGCAAATGTAACAACTTCCGAGGCTTAATTATGATATTAAAAAGGGTGATAGTAGGTAACCACTATACTATAAAATAGACTTCGTATTGAGTAAGTCGTTGTAAAGTATAAGTTTATATTACCTTAAAATAATTGATTTTGCTTTTATTAATACGATACGTTAAATTCATTTTTGCATTTATTATACTAATAATATTTGATTACTACAATAGTATATTTGATTTACAACATAATGCATTGTAATAACATCAAATTTCCTCTAAATTTGAACTTAAAAAGTCTACAAAAAAAAATCGTGCCTATAAATCTTTAATAGCTTCAACAACAAAATATGAGGAACCTTGAATTAAATGTTCAAGCTTTTTGACCAAAACTAAAATTATCAACTAGATTAACTTCACAAACATATTTAAGTTGAAAATTTAAGCATTTTTCTATTATAAAACGTGTAGGTATAGATACATAGGTACTCAAAAATAAACACATCATTTAAAATGTAAATTTTAAGTTGTAAAATCAGTACATTCATTTAGAATTTAAAATGTATTCGAACTAAATAAAAACTAAGAAATGCGTTTATACTCTAAAAGTAGATAATTCTTTTCTCTCTTTTAATATAGTAATCCACTTACAAATATTTGGATATTTATTGATACATAATATTAAATTTAGTAAGTACCTACCTAATTTCTCAAATTATGTTTTAAGATAATTTGACAATTTGTACACTTTCCTTCATAATAATATACGATTACGACTTACTGTTATACCGTTTTCATTATTAATCCTATGGTTATGTATGGTTACATCGTTTTAACATTAAGGGCATATCATAAATTTATAAAAATCATATATTATACTTATTCAAATACGATAACTTTCGTAGTTACGTGACTTAATAGTAATAAAAAATAACGAATTTGTACGCGTGATAAAGTTTTAAATGTGAAAATACATTATTAAAACACGAAACCCGCTTGAACACGTCATTACCGTACAAACAATTATTATTGTCTGTCAAACAGTCATTTCAACACCCGATTACCCGATTAGATCGTATAATAATAAGTTTGTATTTGTTTTTAATTTTAGAGCTACCTGTGGGTTAATAATGTAATCTTTATGTAAAGCGTGTTACTTTTAGCTCTATATAGTCTCCCTGTAGTATATTTTAATAATAACGATCTAGTAAAATATGGGTTGAATTTATTTTCGGCATAAATATACTTATTATAAATACTCGAGATAAAATGTCCCATAACAGGCACCAAATATCTGAATAATATTTTTGAGTCGATAATTTGCATATCACTTCAAAACTATTTTACCGTTTAACCAGAAAATATGAATAGGTAGTGAATTTTTGTTTTTTTTTTCCTAAATGTTATAATCGATAAAGTAACTTTATACCAACTGCGTACCATGTCGTATTGCCATATTATGATCATTAAACTATGGTCGTTTATATCATATAAATGTATATCATATATATTTTATATCTAGTAAAAAGTAACAAAAAAGGTATATTGAATAGAAAATCATCATTGTTTAAAAAAGCAACTCTCATCAGTCATCACGGTCATAAGATAAACAGTATAATTTATTACAACCATACATATTCATCAATCAATATATTTATTTATAGCTTAAGACATATTTAATATAGCTGCACAATGCAGATAGCAGGTTAATAATTAAGACTCGGTTAAGGTTAGTATAGCTAGGTATGTTAACCTAGGTTAAGTTATAAATTATATAGATCAATTGTCCAATTAAAAATAATGTATCCTTGAATAAAGTCAAAATTTTAGTACCTAGAGAACTCGTTCTACGTCATAGCTTAACAAAAACCAAAATATTAAATGTTTCTTGCTCTCCGTAGACATGCAAGACGTTGTGCATACTTTTTTTCACATTTACAGATATATAATATATATTTGGATATAAAAATAATAATATTTTATTTAATCGATTAATCAAGAAAAATCTATTATAATATATTAATGAATATTTCTATTTACATAATTTTGTTGTACGATGTCAAAATGTAATGGCTATAGATTATATCCGATTTTATTATACACATAAATTGAAATAAAGCATTTATCAATACACCTACCTACGTTAGACAAAAACATTATCATTGTTCCATTAATACTCAATAGTTATAAGCTCAAAATATATAAATAAAAAGCCAAAATGGGTGACAGACGTCAGACTGTCAGTGTTATACCCTGCAGGGACATTATGTGTTTTGGTTTAATACTTTAATAGGTACTAAACCACGTCCATGGAGACTAAAATAATAATTAATTTGTATTAGCAATTCGAATATATATATAATTCAAACGTCAGAAAAAGTTTTTTAGGTTATGAGCGAAGCGATTTTTAAAATCAATTTTTCTGGTTTTAAAAGAATCCAAAAGTAGTTACTACTTTTAAAATAAAAATTAAATACTTTGAATATTTTTATTTCTGAGTGGAGCATGAATGTATTGATTTTACAATTATGTGTGTTTTTTTTCTTTTTTTGTGTGTCTGTCATCACAGTTGGTTAGAACTGTTTCAATTTAATTAGGAAAAACGGGAATTTTTCCGCGAAATCGGTTTTCAGCTAAATCGATTTTGATTTTTGATGTAACTCTTAAACAAATGACTGTAGATACATGCAATTTTTACTGAATGTTTGTATTAACATTTTCTACACATGATATATAAATCTCAAACAATTTTGACTCGTTTCGAGTTGTTATAAAATTTTTAATTTTTTTAAAATGTCAATGAAATTTTATTTGTTGGGTCAAAAAGCTTCTGATATATTGTTATAATAGTAGTTAAAAAATATTAAAAATATTTAGGTACAGTTTTTTTTATTACCATATTAAGTTCGATTTTTGACAACATTTATCAAATTTAAAATTTAAAAACTATTTTGTAGTTAAAAATGTATAAAATGTTCAAATTGTATAGGTAAGGGTTAAACATTTTATACAAGGTTTCATGTAAATAGGTTGTTTTGTAACTATAAAATATAAAACACAGTTTTTTATAGTTATTTTATTTTCAAAATTGGACGAAATTACATATTAAATAACCAAGAATAACGATTTTTGTTATTTTGTTGTAATTTTATAATATTAATTCAACTTACCAACTACTGTATTAATAATAAGTAATATCATATAATATAGAATAACCACATTGATAAACCGCCACAGCTAAGAATCATTGTCATATACAATGATATTATATCATTGAATTCAAATTTAATGCCATCTATTAAACAGTGACCCACTTGTAATCTACTATACAGCAGAGCGATATCCACTAACCCACCTTTTTTATTACAAATTTCTTACAACTCACTATTTTTCGTTAGAATAATAAAGAAAATAGAAATAAACGGTAAAGGCTATAAGACGTTATGCCTGTTTTAGATAAATACAGAATTGTGTATACGTATTCCGTAGTTCTATGACTTCAGAATATGAAACAAATGCTCAATACACGATGATAAAATATAATTTATTTAAATATAAAGTAGAATATTATTACTGCCCACTTAACTTTTCATTTGATAAATTTCTGTTATCATAGATATATTAATATCATCAATAACATTGTACAAAATAATATAGCATAAAAAAGACGCATAAAAAAATGTAAAATATTATTATTACAACTAAAATAAAAACAACACTAGTTTAGTTTAAAAAATAAAAAACATGGTCACACATGGACGCCGAATAACTATAAAATGCAGTGCGATTCACTACGCATTCTCACTCTAATTTTTTATTTGACAATAAATTTATATAAATTTATTACAGACCATATTTCTAAATTATTAAAATTGTTGTACAATGCATAGGTTACTTACAGTATACTGTAGACTGTGATGATACAGTTTTCAGTTTTTCAAGTGAGTACCACCTTTTTTTACAGTAAATTACTTAGTGGATATTTTTTTTTAAATGTTGATGTACCTAATTCAAAATCTAAATGAGTAGTTTTTCAGTTATTAAAATATTTATGCTGAAGATAATAATTCTTAAAAATTGTTTTACAAAAATATAAAATATAAATAATATTAGATCTAGCATTTATTATACTTGGACCACTTTTAAAGACTATACATTTTGATTGATTAATATTAACTACCAAAGTTTTAAATCATCATAGCCCCTATGATCCATTCCTTCCAAAGCCATTTTCATGGACCTACTATTCTTAGTACACAAAGTTAATTATTAAGAAATTACTACTCGATCGAATTTTGATTTTGATACATCAACATTTTCAGAAAAATAACTGATAAATATTTTATAGTAGAAAATGGGATTCTATTTTGAAAAACATAAGTTTGTATCTCCATAAGACACTCCTTAAGTAGTTTGAAAATCCTCAAGAATTTTAAAATATTATCTTAAAGTATACTTGAAAATTCCAAAAATCATATTGTCAATTATTGAAGTAAAAAGAGGTAAGCATGCTTATTGAATTAGACTATAGGTATATTATTATTTTTTTTTAATGATAACAATGGATAATTTAATGAAAATTGAAGGTATGTACCCAACTACCAGTAGCTTTGGTTTTTTTTTTAATTGAATCTAACAATTTGAGAAAGTAGTGGACTCCCCTTAGTTAATGAAAACAAGATAAAAGTAATTTTGACAGTGTAAAAAATTGTCAACGTCACAAAACTAATGTCCGGCAAAACTCAGAAACATTCTTTTAGTCAGTTTTTAATGAACGATAAAAGAATTTGATCGTCATCATAATGCCTTGATCTAAAGTGACATCGAGATAATTAAATTTTTTAATTTAGTTTTAATTACGTTTAAATACATTAGTGATTGATTATTTCTTAAAAAAACATCAATCAAGTTAATTAAAAAAAACTCTTAAAAAGTAAGAGAGGATTATATTTTTAATCATCACCCTTAAAAAATTATAGGTACTTAGAATGTTCTAGTTATATACTTAGACTAGTAAAATTCATAGGCTAATCCAAGCCAAGGCTTGTTATCTTAGGCATGCCTACAATCAATGAAAACGTTATAATTATATATTATGATTTCAATAATAAATGATCAATAGTATAAATTCCTTTATAATTTATAGCGCAATATATGTATAGTGATAAAACTTGGTAGTAAAAATTTGTCAAATTTTAAATTACGGATCATTCGTCAGGATAATTGGTGTGCAATAATTACCGTAAATACTTAAAATTTACACCACATGTTTATTTTTTCATTCCTATGTTTAATAAAATGTTCAATATATTTTGACTCATTTCGAGCTGTTTACGGACATTTTAAATTTTAAATTTTTTTAGTTTTTTTTTCTATAAAAGTCAATACAATTTTATTTGTTGACTCAAAAAGTGAGACAATTTAATAAAAGGCTCCTGGTATATTGTCACAATAGCAGTTGAAAAATATAAAAATACATAGGCACATATTTTTTTGTAAGCATTTTAAATTCAAATATTGACAAAATGTATCAAATTTAAATTTATATATTATTTTGTAGCTTAAAATTTATAAAATGTTCAACTTTTATACCTAATGATTGAAAATTTAAACAAGGTTCCACTTAAATAGGTAAATAAATTACTTTATTCACAATAATATTATCAATTTATATACTTAGTAATATCATAGGCTGACTGACCGTCTTCACTCAGAATCGTTTTTTGTAAACAATGATATTATTATATCATTGAACTTAAATTGAACACCATCCATTACAGTGACCCACTTGTAACCTACTGTACAGCAGAGAGACACCCACTTGCCCGCCTTTTTAATATTATAAATAATAATGATGTAGGTATGATTTTTCAGATATTTAATAATATAATATAGATTGTGTTGTTTTTCCTATGAATTCGAATAAATTCATTGTTTAAAAATTAAAATATGTCTATTATTGCAAAATAAAGCTTATTAGTTAAAGTTCTTATCTGTATTTTGTTTAAATGTATTCAATATTCATAATATGAAAACCTAAGTATATGACTTTCATTTATTTATAATTCATAACTAATTTAATAAAATGTTTTCTATTATACCTATTGTAGTATTTTTTTATTTACAATTTAGGTATTCTTTTAAGCACCAATGATTTAAGTCTGCGTCTTCACATAATATAATATACAAATAATTCATAATAATAAGAAATTATTTATGACTATACACACATAGAATTATAATTATAATAATAACAATATTAAAATTGTTGCTATAATACTGTAATATCATTAAAAATAATGAAATACAGTGATCGAAGTGACAAAACTATATTTTTTGAACATCTGCAACACTACGTGCGTACCTTAAGTTCCGAAGTTACTGCGGAAATCTGAGAAAATATTATAATTTTTATAATATAAACGAATTTGAGAGAACTTAAAATGTTTTCAGAATATTATATTCTGGGAATTCGTTGGCACGTTTACTAAAAAAAATGGTTATTTATACGTGTATAATAAACTAGAAATTGGACACCTAGCCATTTTGTAATCTATCTGTGTGTCAAACGGACACTCGATACGATTGATTTACACTTGGACGTGCCGTTTATCCGGATTTATATTTATTGTTCCTGTTTCAAATTTGTGACCGGTTGTGTAAACAAACTTCGATCGGGACGCTTTTAATCCAGTTTTAAAACAAATTTATTTTCTATTATTTTTGGTTTGGATACGAACAATTATACGATCACATCGCTGCACTTTAAGCTATAATTGAAAATTATAATGTAATGGAATTCATTTTTTTTTTAAATATATTATTATACTGATGTTAAAACCAATTTACTTACATATTAAATTGTTATGTAATTAAAATTTAAAGGTGTGCATAGTCCAAATTTACGATCGCACAAGATACTAGAAAATGTCTTCGTCCTGACGTTTTTCGAAAACCAATTTTCAATGGATATCACTTACCTTTTTTTGTGTGAACTTTTTTCTATTCGATTCAATAACATCGCTATTCGATTCCGTTAATATTATTATTCTCATCTCACTTATCCCATTCCATGCCTAATATACGCGATACGCAAACTAATTTTTAATGTAGGTATTACATGATCGTTAATGAGAGATTTTTGCGGTGTTTTTACTAGCCGGGACATAGTAATGAATTCAAAATTCTAATGTGGTTGAATAGTTTTATATTGTTTTAAATTCTATCGTCGTACGTTTACTAAATAAAGGAAAAACTCAAGTAGCTGGCTGAGTGGTCATTGTTGTTTTTTTTTTAATTTTTACGTAGATTCGTTTTAGATTGCTGTGGTTTGTGTGTGACTTAATTTTTGTTTCTTATTTTTATTTGCGAAGTATCAACCAAAGAATTAATTTTGTTTGGTGAAAGTAGAAAGTTATCAACAATTACTTATCTAAGTGTGTTAAACATTTATGAAACGTGTCATCAGTTTATCACGAGTCCAAGATAGATTGAATCTGCTCCATCTACAAATTAAAAAAAAATGTTGACTGACTTTTTAGAATTATCTTGACAATTAAAATACATAATTATAATGTTTTTATCAATTGAAATATTAATTTAAGATGTACTGAAATGTATTCAAACAGATTACAGATGTGTTAATGACAGATTTTTTCTACCCCGTTGCAGCCGGGTGGGGATTCCTTTCACATTGCTTCCACCCAGTCCCACGTAATTTGTTTTATAACAGTAATATAGGTACATAATATAGGTTTTCACTTGACTCCGTTTTTTCACCCATGGCATTTCAGAAGCTCCAGCTCATCCTCATTTTTCTGGCCTATCCTAAATATGGTCTTTTACCATATAGATGAAGGCACTTTTAATCCTAGTCGATACTACTACTATAGCCTGCAGCTATCTTCTCTGCCGATATCAACAGGTAGCTCAGGCTTACATAAACAGATGGCAACATCCTGTGACCTCGGTTTTCTCCCTCTTGGGAATTTAGCTAATGAGTAAAAATATGACTATAATCTCATCTCTCACATTCAAATAGTCTAAGGAACGCTCATCCGAATCCCACAGATTTGAGCAGTAGAATCATCGTGGCTATGGTGTCCTCTTCGTCCTCGCTTTTTTACACCTAGGACGTATAGTATATTTAATGATGTTTAACTTACTGTTCCGGTGCTGTTCAATCTTAAAGCGCTGATGAATGATGGAATTTGAAAAACAGTTCATATACCTACTTCGGTCAAACATTTTCTGATATTTCTTTATAAATTGTTGACAGTTGTCGGAAGTTTATCTTTAGACTTATAGTGATACTCTCAAAGGAAAAAAAACCGACGTTTTCGTAATATTAAATGATTTACGGTCAATAAAGGAAGCCGGTCATGAATCTTTTTTAGCACTCCTTCTAAAAGGAAAAATATGAACAAGAAAATAATATAATAACAATTTTGAAAAAATCATTCTCAAATTCAATCACATTGAATTGCTAACAATCTATAAATATAAAAATAAAAATAAATATATATGATTTGAAATATTTGTTCATATTATTTGGTTTTGAACTTCAACCATCTAGGTCATACTGTGCTTTTGATTACTATGAATACTTTTTTATGTTTAAAATAGATTTGAAATACTTATTTTGTGTTTTTATAACAAAAATACTAAAAAAAATCCAAGTTTACTTTTATGTTAAGGGAGCTGCTTTTTCACATTTTCCGCAATTCTATAAAATTTTAAATTATATGAGTATTATATCAACAAAAATGACTTCATGAGAAAAACTCACACGCCTCGTTGAAATTTGTGATTTTTATAATTGTTTTTAACCTGAAAGATGGTATACTTCAAAATATTTGAAATATAGTATAATTAAATACATTATATAATATTGTGTGAACACATTAAATGTTTTTTTATTTAAATACTTCATAGAAAATAAATTTAAATATATTTCAAAAATATTTTTAACGAGTACCTACCTATATAATATTATGTACCTATTAATTTCAATATTCACTATAGTTGGCGTAGTATAATATCATAATGTTCATATAGGTACGTTAATGTGATCGCATTCGCATTCATGGTAAAAAAAGAAGAAAACAATATGTATGTATATACATAGGATATATATTATATTGAACTTTCAACCTAGGTACGTCTTATACGCAAAATAATAATCCCTTGACACCTCTATTTTATATTTTCTGCTCACCTGCCACAAAAAAATCCAAATTCATATTCTATACATCAAAACAGTACTGTAGCTGACATTTTATCCGAAAATATTACTGTGGTATATCTGTAATGCACATCCTTGATAAATCTCAGCTCTTATTTTCTTGTACTGATTTAACGATAGGTATATTCATTAATCAGTATTAATCCTTATGACTTATAACTAATGTTATATTCATTCATATCTATATTCTTTTTTTAAGGTGTTTTGTAATATTTTTTGGTTGATGCTCTATTTAAATTTAATTTAGTTATATGACTCAATAGAATCACTATTTTACATCTCAGAGATTTAACATTTCATAGAGGGATATTATACTCTCATTAACTTAAATTGCAACTTATTTTTTGTCAACACAATTAAAAAAAGTACCTATATGGCAATTTTAAACAGTTTTATGGTTGTATACTACTATACTGATTATTTGTAAAAAAAATGACCGTAACACTTTCAGGCACAATAAGATATTTTTACATGGGAATTGGGAGAACTATTTTCAGACACCAAAAATGAATATAACGTTTGGATACATCATATTTTTAAATAATACCATGTTTGGGACGTTTGGGTACCTACCAATACTTTAAGGTACACATATTTTTCTTATTTTACCTTTATAGTCTACTAGTATTACCCAGCAGACAGTTGCGTATCTATGGGGTGACGTGGGGGTCATATCCCCCGGAGACCAAATTTTGTACACAATAAAATATGTATATAATAATATGAATATAATAGGTATGTGTATACTGAATTTCTATTAAAAATTGTACATCCTCCTTGAAAAATTCTTAGATACGCTACTACTAGGAGACACCACGAGGTAAATTGGCTCTTAAATGGATGTTACAGTGACAAATTTAAAGGTAAGGTTATTATTTAAGCAATGACATAGGCTTTTTGTTATAATATTTTAGTTTTAAAACGAATTATGAGTATTTTAAGATATACAAACAATTTACAATTTTAAGATACTCATAACTCCCTATAAAATTAAAATATAATAAAAAAACCTGTCATTGCCTAGTTAATAATCTCAGCTTTAAATTTTATAAGAGATTTATTCACTCTAATTTTTAAACTAACGAAGATAAACGTGATCTTCTGAGCGTACAATTTTGCGGTGTAACGTACTTATAAGACGGGGACAACAAATTTAATAATGTCACTACAACGTCCCCTTAATAACTGTCTTAAAAAATTTGTTTTTGCAACTAATTAAAAATTAATTTTAATATCACATAATGTTACCTATATTCACTTATTAGATAATTAAAAAATACTAAATCTTCTAATATCAAAAATCGTATTTTATTATATTTATCACTATCTTATTTATTATTAGATTTTATTTTTTTTTCGAGAAAACGTGGACAAATGTCGTATACATATTTCTTAATACCATTGTCAAAATTAAATTCTTAAATGTAGTCAACATTATGATACTATATGTAATATAACTATTATTAGGTACAGTAACTTATTTTGCTTCAGTCTTTATTTATTCTACATTTATTTAATAACCTAACCTAACCTAACCCACCCACCCCCCTCGGGGCTTTACCACCATTTTTTAATAAACTTAGAAATTCATTCATAATATTTGTTGAAGGAAGGTAGTTTAGAATAATAATAATTACGTTTCTAGGCGTACAAAAATATAACTAGACAATCTAAGAAGTAAGAAGTAATAATATTGTCAAGACTGTAAGTTGAACATGTTTATTTCAAAATGTAAAATTCCATCTAAAACATATTTTTATAAATATTATTTAGAATAAATAACATATATTATTTTATATAGTGATGTAGGCAAGTATAAAGTTATTCAAAAACAACATATAAGCATGAAAAGTGTCGCAGAAACTTAGTTTGGTAGTATGTAAAATCTTATAATTTTCCTTTGTCATAAAAAAAAACATTCTTTAAAAAAAATTATGACATTCAAGCTTATATTAATTAAAGATTATATACAATTTTAAAAGTTGTTCGTAGATAATATTCATATTATTTCGTAATATTGGATTATTAGAAGCCAACAAATAAACACTACCTATACTTATATAGTATACAATATTATAATTCCCATTTGAATTGTAAAAACCTGCATTGATGTAATCGAAAATGAGTATCAGTCTATCAAATACAGTCACATCATACTGGTATTGAGCATTGAAACATAAAAATGTATTCGTGGCTATAAAACAACAATGTATTTTATCAACACGTACCTACCTATAAATTTGCATAAGAAGCTCACGTGGGATCACACAAAATGACGAAAACAATTTACTCGTTCAATAATCCTACGTGTTTGTTGAAGCCGAGCCATTTTGAAATTACCTTTCGTCTACTCAATTGTGTTTTGTATTTTTAAGAAGGAACCCCTTTATATTATATATGGTTATGTGTGAGGTCCAATGTGTGCCAATCGCTCACCGAGTTTTACACTCCCAAATCTGTTTATACTAGGTATAATAGAGTGTTCTCTTTATTATATATGTCGTGTACACTCAAACACACTTAACCTAATTGCTTGAAGAAAAAAAACATTATTTCAAACTTCTTTTTCAAACTTCAGTTAGTCTAAATTAAAAGTCAATAACACTAATACCACCAAGTAAAAGTCAAAAGTTGAACCAGAGATTTGTTAACTTATACCTAGTTGAACGCAAGTTATGTGAAAGCAATGTCCCTAATAATTAAATCATTATTGTTATTGTAGAAACTCTTTTTCGGAAGCTATTCATTTTATTTTGAGCTTAATATTGTAAGCTCGTCTAGAGAAAAAACGTATAGATACTTGTCATTATTGTTTTCCTTTTTATAACGGACAGTAATCAATATTAATTTAAAAATAATAATTTTATCAGCATGTTAGTTGTACACAATATTTTATACACAATTTTAAGACAATGTCAAAATAATTTCAATACAAATAATATCATATAATAAACGTGGGGCTATACTATTATATATGTTTATTTTTCGTCGTGGTCGATTACACTTGTCTTTAACTTACAATACTAGAAACATAATTCGAAATAAAATGTGTTCAAAACAAAATTCTAAAAAAGGTGATGATTTATAGTGATTGGTATAAATGCACAATGGCGTATATATAACGTGCATGCCGAGGCTGTATCATACAACCTTATTATCAATATTTTCGGTTTTATATCGATGTATATAGTTGGTATTAAGTATCGGCATTCGGCAAGTCGATATTTGCTCAAGACCATTAAAAAATTGCATAAATGCACTATCACGTACATTTGGCATACACACAGACAGTATTATCTAACTTTTATAAGTTGAAATGTTGGATAATACTGCAGAAATGTAAAATCCACTGGATGATACAAAGGAATATACGCTGTCCTCCTATACTGTAAGCATAGACCTATAAATTTAGTCTATAGGTATATGACTGCAAGTATTTTATATCTGTATCTACCTGATATCTACCTATATCAACTAAACTTATGATAAAAAGCTATGGAGCTATTGGTATAACCAATTAAACTCGTATGACTGAACGTACACATAAATCAATGCAGAATAGTTAACGAAGTATACAATCCTAATGAATTTCTTAATTCACATAATCCATCCGAACTGCTTCAACCTCACGTAATACATTTAATAATAATTGGTATTGCTATTATTTTGTTGCTGCGATATCTAACACTGCCAAATCTATGGTAGGCAGTCACTATTGATCTATTCTTATAGATAGGTACCTATTAAATTAGCATTAAATAAATATGCTAAATAAATAACGAAATTATTGCTGAATTACCTATAATTGCTCAATTCAGTTTATCTAGTATTTTATCCTCTTTATTACATAATATATTCGTGACTCATAAGGTCATTTTGACATTATGGTATAATTGTTAAATAACTAGAGGTTATTTTTATTATAAATTAGTTTAAAATCGGGATATAGGCTAGTAAATAAACTATTGAATATATATGAGAACAAATATTTACTAATTATTATCTCATTATAATCTTCATCAAATTGTATCCAATAATTAAATAAATACATCATATTATTAATGCTATATAAATATGTAATCCAAAATTTTATAATATTTAGTTTCTTTATTAAAAAAACTTTTAATATTTATTTTCAGATTGAAACTTTATGCTCGACCTACAACCCAAATGTATTTATAGTTATGTATTCGGTAGTCGATGAGAGGAGTTTTGATATGGCAGAGCAGATGTTACTATTTCTATGGAAAGGAGAGTACATTCATACAAGAGGTGTGATATTGGTTGGCAACAAATCAGACTTGGAACGAACACGAAAAATTCAAACGAATGGTTAGAAAATATTTTAATGATTTAATTTGTTCAAATTATAAAACAATTTTGCTTTTTAACAGTTGGACGAAATTTGGCTTACAGTTGGAACTGTAAATTTATTGAAACTTCAAGTGGTATCGATCATAATGTGGACAAGCTACTAGTAGGAATTTTGGCTCAAATCAAGCTAAATCCGCTCAGGGAAAGGATGTATAACAGCAAAAGGAAAAAATATAGCGTCACAAAACTGTACAAAGACTTTTTAGCTTACTTAAGAGGAGTTAAGTCCAGTGAAAATTTGTTCAGTATTTAATTACTTTATTAGCATGACATATTTTAATATTTTTCGTGGACCAATTTCTTTATCCGATACCCAATTTATATCCACCCCTCTCAAGTACAAAAGATTACAAATTTTATATAAAATTGGATATTACAAAAAAAACTACATATCTAACTTTAGATAAAATAATATTTGTAAAATATATTTATGTCACATTGTTTTTATATTAAAAACCTCTCATCAATTAAGGTTTTCTTGGCCAAATTCCTTTTGCCAAATGTTGTTCTGATGACGCTCATTACCTATACATTAACAGATAATTCGATTAAGTATTAATATTTATATATAAGACAAATTGTATTCCTAATTTTGTAATACAATACAATTCTTAAAAAAATTACATTTATAAAAGTAGTACTTAAATTGCATACATGTATACAATATATAATATATAACCAGTATAACTCACAACTATACTTATGTATAATTTTATTTTAAGCATAATTCCCATGATTACAAACCTTGATTAAAAATCCTGTAATAATTCCAGCAAGCAAAATATTTTCAGTAAGTACGTAAAAAAATGACAACATCATCAAGTCAAATATTACTAAAGTACACTCATTCCCATAAAAAATAACTTGATCAAATGAATGCCCGTCATCTTTAAAATAATTATTATACAATATTATACAAATTTTAAAATAAATATTACAATAAAAATTTCGTAGTTGGTATCCTCACCTATGAAAAATACTCCTTTGTCCAAAGGGTCTGAGTATTCAATCCCTAATAGCTTCTCGACAAAAGTCTTTTCACGAATTTCATAATCCAAATCTTTCAAAGCCTATAATAAATTGTATTAAATCAAATTTATTTTGATTTTACGGTAAAAATTAAATTAACGCACATGATCCAAGAAAGCTGCCAAGAATTTATTCATATTATTGTATGCCTGGCCTATTTTTACCATATCAGTTTTATCTACTTTTTTAATTCTAAACGATGAGCCTGAAATCTGTTTGGATTGGATCTAAAAAAATAAATTAAAGGTTCAACAAAATAAAATCGTATACATATTTTAATATTTAGGTAGTAATAATAATATGAGGTCGTATTTACATTATTTAAGGGTGCCATAACTCGACGGTAGTATGTCTTCAAAGATGAAGGTACAGTCATTTCAAACGTCTGATTTTCCGTACCAGGCATCAAACCTCTGTGCCTTACCATATTATCCTCTTCTCTTCTCAGTTGACCAATCAAACTTTCCATGTCAGTATCCGAAAATCCATGGGCAGATCTATATAAAAATCATGATTGAATCATTTGTCACTTATCAGCCATTCGCAATGTGCGTCTGAACGTCATACAATAATATAACGTGATGCACCTTGTCTACCTGCCATGTATATAGTAACCAAAAAATTCCGCAGACAAAATGAACACACTGATATTGGCCAACGAACAGATATCGACAAACTGCTGAATACAATTCTTTATGTACCTCTCATATATTGCTACTGTCGTTATCCACTGTACGTACAAAATGTAAAGTTTTAGTTAAAACAAATCGAATAACAATATTTTTGGTCCAAGCTAATAATTTCAAATCATTAATTTTAACTACATTTGACAATAAATTAACGAAACGCCATTTTAGCACAGACTGTAGGTACTATATAATCTGTGATTTTAGCATGTGATCCAGCTGGTAATAGAAGATACCTAACCTACGTTGAAGATTAATATTAAGTTGATCACCGTACTTTTATATTATATTACAAATAAATAAAAATCTCAAATGTTTACTTTGTTTATTAAACTGTATAATTATTCCTAAAATGTTGTCATTATCGGTGACAAACACATGCTTAACCATTTCAGCATAATATGTTTATTGTATATTTTCCATTTATATAGGATTACACTATATTATTTAAATATTGGTTATTGTGAATACTAAATTGTTTCAAACAATTTATTTTGTGTAAATTATGATAAGTCTGTAGCATGAGCTATAATATAAATATCATATTGAATGATTTTTTTTCGTTATTTTGAATATTAATTTTACTATATATTATATTATATTATAACTGTGAAGATAGTATTTCTATGCATTAGAATATTTTTTCCTTTAATCTAAATACATTAGTTGTCAGTTATGTCCACAATATGGCTCATACAGAATTGAATAAAACAGTTTTTATTTTGCATATTTTTAGTTTTTGGATATTCCTTTAAAATCTAATGTAAAAAGTCGCATTTGTCGTAAATATACTATTTATCATTTTGTTTATACAGAGATTATTTTGTTAATAGAGTTTTTCCGTAAAAAATACAAGAAATATTATATACTTTTATAAACCGGCATGTTTGGTTATATCGAATAAAAGATAAGATTTTACCTTTTATAGGTTTGTGACGCGTGTTTGTTGTTTATATACAATATTTTAAATTTTGAGTGGGACATTTAGTGGAACATTGACATAAACAATTTTGCAGAATACCTAAAATTCAAACTGAAGGTGTCAAATAACATTTTTTAAAGAATTTTCAAAACTGGGGGTAAAATATTTAGTTACCTAATAATACCTATATTATTTGCAATCAATTTTTATATAAAAACTATTTAGTGTGTGATAGAACATTTTATTTTGCAAGTTTTTGCATATTTAAAAAAATAGAATGTATATTTTGCACTTGTATATTTCATATAAAAGCCCTAGAGATCAAAAACTCAAAATAATAATATACATTTTTATTATAATATGCAAAATAAAAACTGTTCTATTCAATTCAGTATGAGCCAAATCGTATACGTCATCCCTAACTGCCAATCAATGTATGTATTTGGATCAAAAGAAAACAAATACGCTAATGAATAAATAGTTCTACATTTATAACTTTATTATATAAAACATCATACGAATACCTATCTAATATTCAAAATCACGAAACAAAAATTTGTTAATCACCGATTACCATTCCAAAAGTTACGTCATATCAAGACTTCGATGGATAAATTGAATTTGAAATAGGCAGGAAAAACTCATACATATATAGAAGATATAACACACAGTTTTTGAGAAATAAATAAGTTAAGATTAATAAAGAGAAATACTCTATTTCCCACTTGCTAACGTTCTTCAACTTTCACAAGAAAACAATAATAGATTATGTTTTTGAGTTAGAATCATCATTAAATTTATTATAAATTACGAAAAAAATATTGACAACAATCTCGAATTATTGTTTAATATGCTTCATTAACTTCATTGCAAACAATAAATCACTAAAATAAATATAATTCATAATCGCGGAATTTTTCTTACCTGAACTATGTATACAACACTGAACACGATAACAAGCATACCAAATCCTAAAAGTTGACTAATCGGTCTATACGGAACTTTGGTTAAATGTACTTCGGGGTCAGCTACAGCCCAATTTTCCAAACCATAAATCTAAAACAATATTTTAAAATAAAAAATATTCTTCTTAGGAACATATAATTTATATAATATGCAGAGTTATAATTGTTTTATATTGTTTAGTGTAATATACTGTAATATTATTTTTAGTATCTAGGAACTTAAATCATGATGAAATCGTTAACTTCGATAGGTCATAATTTCGAAACAAAGTTCTACCGCCAAATTCTGACTTTACTACCTTTTTCAGTATACCTAACTACATAAGTTAAAAATTACGAAAAATTACGAAACAAGAGTGTCAGATAAAATTACATAATACCCTAAAATATGTACCAAACAGTTTTCGGCTTTCGCACAACTGATGATCCTGTAAACTCATTTTGTGAACAAATAACTCACGCGAACTACTGACATCTTATTCTTATTATATCTTGCGTTTTTTAAAAATTCAACATTATTAAATTGACTTTATAAATATGTGCATACTTTTAAGAGGAGTATAGTAAACAAGAGTTGCAATGGTAAACTAATTTTTCTTTTAGTCTGTATCTCAGCCCATTCGTTTGCTACAAAATAGCTTCTCCATATGCTAACAGTTTGCTTTTGTGTAGCCATTATACCATTTTGTTTCTGATTTGGTGAAATTCTTGGTTTTTCCCAATCTACTAAAAATATATCAATGGTTGTTTGTTTCCATATTAGTCGTACAATTTCAACAATCTGAAAATACATTAACATTAATAATATATTTATATAGGTTTCTAGTATGTAAATCTTAGTCTATATTTTATAAATATGTCTTAAGGTAGAAAACAAAAATCTCATGCCTGCCTAAGAATTTATTTAAATATTAATGTACTTATTTATTAAAAAGTGCAAATTCTTTATAAAATATGAATTCTGTCGAGGTTTACTTTTATATAAGTAGTACTTTCAAACAAATACATAAATTACATATACGATATACATATTTATACAAATGACTTCTTGAAATACTTTTATAAAACAAAAGTTGAATAAGAAAAAGCTTAATAATTTCCAAGGGAATTTTAATATTTTTAGAAATTAAGGTCTTAAGGTAGGTACGAATATAATATTAAAGAAAATACATATGAGTTAAATAATTATTTAGTTTGGTTTAAGTTAAAATTATACACCTCACCAAACCATTTTTATATAATTGGTTTTAAAAAGTCACTTTTAAATACACCATTCAAATGTAGTCTCTAAATTCATCGTAGTATCAAAATTAATTTTACGCTTAGATGATGACGAACTGCCCAACTAAACGTCCAATATATAATTATTTAAATTATTTAATGAACTTTGGTGGTATATTATAACTTATATCTGTAATATAATGTAAACAATTGCCAAGATACCATGATTAACTTAAACTATAAATAAGGGAAACACCGAACAAGTAGGTAATCGCTCTGCTGTACCTACAGTAGGCGTTGAGTGTACCCTCGTAGACCGTAGTTAACTAAATCACAGATGTTACATTTTAATTTTTTCATTAAACTCTCCACCCACCAATTAACAACTAAATCTACTATTTAAAGATATTGAAGTTGAAAAATAAAGCATTTTTACTTCTTCAAAAGGCGCAAAAGTTGATGACAAACAGAATTTTTTTGAACTTAAATGCTATCATTAATCAATCGATATACATACTTTTAATAGGAATGCAATAACAATATAACGATTAACAACAGCTTCCAGATCTTGAGATGGTAAAAGAATGTAAACAACACTCTGAGCTTTATAAAAGAACAACGTATGAATAGCCAATAGTAGACAAACCACAAATATCATATTAGCAAAATGCGAACAACAAGTAATTGCAAATTGCCCAACTGTCCACAAGTCAATTGCCATTCTTCCACATCGTTTTGATTCACTCCACGTGTGTATACAGCTCCAGATGAACACACAGCCACTAAGAATACCCAAACTCATCTGAAGAGTAAGCAATAAAAATTTAAGTTATCTGAAAAATTATGACAGAATATTATACAACACCCTTACGTCAACATAATGCAGTATATCGTTTTCCATATAAAATTCGACTGTGAACGTCGCTGGGCACAGCTCATTTGACGATATATTCTCATCAGTTATTTGACCGTATTCTAAAACCATAAAAGGAGGATAGATATTTCCTTCGTTTTCAATTTCACGTTGAGCTTGTACTCTGTAATTAAAAATAGAAATTCATGATTAATAACGTGCATAAGCGTAGCGTATTGAATTTATGTATAGGGGGCCTATTTAGTTTCTGGTACACAATATAAATTCTAAAAATGTAACTAAATAAAATTTACGAGAAGGGGGAGGGCTTAACAAAATTCCAGGAGTGCTATTAGCTCCCTTGACCCCCTCTACGCCTATGATAACGTGTAATTAATGTCTATAATTATTTTACTGTCACTTACACGAGTTTAATGGTTTTCAAATATTGTATGACCTTTGGCAAACCTTGGGTCTTCGTAGAGATTCCACTAAACAGATCCATGAGAAACATGCGTCTTGTTAACAACCATTGTGATATATCTCTGCCCTAGAATTGAATTATCTATTATCTATTACCTAATAAATATATTTATATAAATGTATCATACTCGAGTATGAGTATGATACATATTCATAATCATAACAGTTTTTTTTATGCTTCACACGTGTACTTACAGGTTCAATTTTTTTGTGAGGGGTTTAGGGATGAACAATAAATATGAAAATTCTATCCATGTGATGATTACACAGATAGTTATTTCTTCAATCTATGTCTATAATATAATTTTGAGCAGAAAGTAATTTTATAATTATTAATAATATATTGAATTAAAAATTGTAAATTTGGTGGGATGATGTATTGTGAAGTTCTTAGATCAGGCCGTATACGTTTTAATATTATGAAAGCCATTGAAATGCTGTTTTTTAAAGACTTCGGTGATTTAGGTACACTTTAGCAGAAAAAAAATTAAAAATATTAGGTGGCACTGCTGAGTGGCTACTCATAAATTCTAATTTCCCGTAAATGACCGTCTATCAAATTTACTCTTTATACTTACTGTATTATATAGATTATAAATAAATTTAATAAAGTATAAAAAATAAAAATATTTTAATTCATTTTATAATACATTTTTTTTATTTTATTTATTGATTATAATAATATTTAAAGTATGTAGTACAATCAATGCCTGTTACCGAGGCTTCAACTTAAATAAAAAAAAAAAATTACCAATTCACTCAGAATCTAATATAATATGATATAGTAATATTATAATAATTAATGATATTATAATATAATTATATTCAATTTAATTCAACCTATACTATTATTACTATAATAAATACTATAAATTATTAATGTATAATAAAATACTATAAATTATTAATGGGTAATAAAATACTATAAAGTAAATAGATACCTATTATAAAATATCTATAGAAATAGAGGCTGACACAGAATACACTGTCTCCGATCAGAATTGTTTTTAATTTATCGTTGAATTCAAATGTAACACTCAAAACCTACTATACAGCAGAGCAGTTTTTAAATAGTAGGTACTCTTATAAAATATGTATGTCAAAAAAAGTTGATAAGAACTATTCTAAGTAACTTAGTCTAGCCGGAGTTTGTCGATTGCGTCCCAGACACAGGTAAACGATTTTTTGCCCACCTTTTCCGTGTTCTGATTGCGTCCTATTGTATAGTAGGTAAGCATTAATTTGACACATAAATTGACATATTAAATCTAATATATTTGTCATATATGGTGTGCAGGTATATTTAAATACGAATTGGTTTTTACTTGATGATTTTACGAACATTTTATCTTAAGGCTGGTACTCTTATCGATTTACGATCACGTAGCGATTTAGTACGTCTAGTGACTTATGTATACATATTTGGACTTAAATTTATTGGTATTTGTATTATAATTATTTAATGATTAAAAATGTATTATTTAAATTATTTAATATTTAAAAAAATAATTACTAGTTATAACAATTCGCAATATATCAATCTTAGAACTACGAATGTATTCAATAGTCATTACTAAAATCATATTAAAATAAAGTGTAATTTAATACTTATATATTATGCAATAGGATGCAATCGAATCAAAAAAAGGTAAGAAAAAATAATTTACCTATCCGACTTGTGGACGCAATCGACATACTGAAAAGGTATAAAAGGTTGAAACGGGACGCAATCGGATGACGCCCAGTCTAGCTGGTACAAGTTTTAAGTAATACTACAGTCGGTATTGTAAAAACTTCGTTTCGCAACTACCTATTCTATAGGTATATATGTTTAAGATTCTAAGATGTATTCTACGGCTGTATCGTATTATGTGCATTTAATTTAAGAAACTATAATATGTGTGCTTGTATAATATTATATATTAATAAAATTTAACTAATTAGGTTTTTTCAAAAACTAATGGCGTTATAATTTATAAGGGAACTATAATACTTAAGTCAAAATTTATTAGAACAAGATGTAAACTTATTAGGTATACTTATAAGACAATAATGTTCAACAAAAGTATTTTATATTTGATAATATGTGCCTCCTAATCATTTATATTTTATAAAATATGCAATATATTAACTACACCGCTATACGAAAGATAAAATTGTAATTTATATTGTTCTCCATTTATTTTAAATGAATAACGAATATTACAATTATTTAACACATTTTGTGATGTAATTTTCAATTGTTTTAAGGGCATAGTTTGATATTTTTTAGCCTTTTATAGATATTTTTATTACATTTTTTAGAGTTTATAATATACATTACATATTAAATATCCGGGCGTATATCGATTGCGCCGAAATTACCTTTTTACCTGTAAAAAATCTATCGATTGCGCCGCGTATCAACTCCGCCGAACTTTTTTACATATTGATTCCGCCGACTATCGATTACGCTGAACTTTTTTACATTATACAATAATAACAATAAAAATCGATAGATTCACCTATATAAAATTAGCTTCAAACCACTATTTAAAAAAATGACAACTTTATATATTATATATTTGTATTGTTAAATTTTTTTTTACCATAGCATAATACGGAAAACGTTTTTGACGACATTGTATATTTTTATTACATTAATTTTCATTTTTTTACCATACCGTGTGTTATATGCAATACCTATATATTTTAATTATGAATTATATCATTTTATTATTTTAATACATATTATTATCCGTTATGGACGACAATGTTTGAATTGTTTTTTGAAATGTTTTTATTTAAATAAAACTTACTTTATACTATTATGGCATACTAAGTGTACCCTAACCTATACTGTTAATTAAAAAAAAAATTGTTTAATAAACAGTCGGCGGAATCAACTAATCAACATAAATAAATAACCGGCGGAATCGATAGTCGGCGAAATCAATATAAATAAATAACCGGCGGAATTGATATTAAAACGGCGGAGTCGATAAAACCCCCAATATCCTAACCCTAGTGCCCAGTTATAAGGGTTCAAGTCATCCGTGTACGTAGGTACCTACTGAATGAGATCACAGTTGTTATATTTTTGCAGAGTATTTAAATTTACAATAAATTACATTATTATAGGTAAGTACTAAAGATTATTTACTATTTTAATCATTTAATATAAACTCACTTTATTTGGGTACGTTGTTCCCACTTTAATGTTTCGTACCAACAACGGTATTGCGTACAACATGTTCTTTTTACCGTCATCGTATTGTAAGTAAAAGTCATAAAATATGGGCTCTTTGGACACTAATTGTCCGATCAATTGTTTCGCTGGTATATTGCATGTGTGGAAATATCGAGCACCAAACCGAAATGCCGACTCGATGCCGTTCCACAATCCAGGACACAATTGAAGCTCGACGGGACTCAATTCTGATAATTTAATTAGCGATCCGTTCAAATTATATCTGGCTGCAACCAGCTGCAATTTGCTTTTCTAAAATTAAACACGTCATTAGTGGCGCCGAGTATGCATTTAAGTTGGTGTCTTTGAACCACTTAAAATGTTGGTGGGACCTAACCTATCTGGGTTAATTGAAAAGGGAAAAATAATTTACATAGTAAAAATAATACCTACTACTTATTACTATATAATAGGTATTAAAGTTGTTATTTTACATTAATATGTATATGTAATAAATACTAGTATTAAATATAAATAACGTTGATTGTTGACCATTGTTTAAAAATGCCTAATATTATATATTAATAATTATAATAATTATAATATTATAATATTTATAATTTAGTTGCAAAATTAGTTTTTAGAATTCGCAAATATACCATTAAAATATTATAACCTAAAGATCGTTTATATATTATGGGGGGTTACTTACGGACATTCACCAATCGGTGTACTCGTAAGCCTTAAGACTTAAAAGAATACCTTGTCACAAGATCTATTATAAAATATAATTGGCTTATGAGTTATTGATAAAGGGTTGTTAATAGATTAATGTTTTAAACAGTGTTTAATTGTATAAAATAAATTATAATAAGGTTACTATAAATTATTATTGCAATTACTACAATATTACCTATATTAACTGAAATGGACGCCATTGCCTATCATAAGTCATTGAAAATACGCAACTACTGAACTCTATGATAGGAACGTATTTATTGCAATTCGTTGGTGCGTACAAAATATAATTTATAAATAAACATACACGACTCCCGGGTCTTATAGTGTACTTGGACGTGATTTTTTTCCTGTTCAACGCAATAGAAGCGTCTCCTTCGCCGTAGTAGATCCAAGGCAATGGCAAACGGTCAGCATCCGACGACGTTGGTATGCGTCTGTAGTCTTTGAACACCCTACATGGGTTGACTTTCCGCTCGTCCTTGTACATTTGAACCGTGCACAAGTTACCAAGAGACTCACACGACATCCTGTGTTTCATCTACAAAATCACGTGTATAAACTTACATTATTGACTGCTGGTGTTGCTGTTTATAAGCGATGGGTCATTTATTGAAGTAATATAATATTTTATACTTTGACGCATTTATACAGAAGCGCCCTCAAGTGAGTTTTCAGATACTTGGACTCCACATCCAAGCCAACGACGTCGTATTCGACGATGTGCGTTTCCCTTTCATTCGGCCACAAAGTCAGGTTTTGGCTGAACACGCACAGGGTTCCGTCTAAAAGCCACTCGTGTGAAGACTGTGGACATGTGCAATTCACCACTTGACAGGGTAAACACTTAGCGCGATCTAACGACGGGAATGTTCCGGGTGAACAGCGGATACACGATTTTTTTTCCAATGGCAACCCGTTAAGTTCAGTTTCCACTACATATTGTAAAACGAAATTTCAAAGAATTTACTTATAGTTTTAGACAAAAAAAAAATGTATAATAATTAACATCCTAACCAAGCGCATCGCCTATTATAGCCTAGCTACCTATATGGCTAGATGCAGGGCAGAATTTATTATTTTAGCATAGCTATAAATATATTCATTTCATGTAACATTGTTATTAATACCAACTTACCCTAAAACGGTGTGAATAGGTTCGTGTTAGCTATATTGTATTAACATTAATCTAAATATTTTAAAAATATGATTGTGAATACAAAATATATTAATATGACTATATAAGTAAAAGTTTCAAGTGCCTACCTAGGTACCTCGCGAATAATATTTTTGTCTTACAACAAAATAACTAAAATGGTTATTCTTTGTTTAAAATTTAAATATCTAATTTCAAACACATAATTGAACTTTAAATGTCTAATAAAAAAATTGTGTTTAAACATTTTTTAGATTTTTTGATTTCAGTATCAATTACTTACCGCTATCACTTAAGAATAAACCTTGCATTAAATTTTCAAGACTTAGCTATAAAAATATCAGGCAGGGAATTTATTTACAAATTCTGAAAACCAATTTGCAAATATTTGCAAAACGACAATATAACTTTTAAAGAAATTGGTCATGGTGGGGGGGGGGCATTTCACATACGTAACATAGGTCTACCTATACAAACTTCTTTTTTTCAAATGACAATTAAACTTATTTATACTGTAAATAAGTAATTACAGAAATAATTTTGTACTTATGAATCTAAATAATTGAATATATGCTTATTGGTCCTTATGCATGTATATTACTATATATTCAAAATTCCAACTTGATAGAAGGGAGAGGGGGAATGTTCATGTATATAGTAGATTAATAAGGAGAAAATATGAAGGCTACAGCCTACAGCGCATTCCCGACAAAAAAAAAAGTTTTGCCTAATGCCCATGTTAGTTTAGGGATAATTATAGGATCAGGAGTGATTGAGTGTTGAGTGTAGGAAGTAGATGAGTTGCTGAGTCTGGTAAGATAAGTATTAAGTATTATATTATAAGTAAATACCTATTTAACGGTAAATTATTCCAAGTTATTTTTGATACCTATTTTAAATAAAAATTGTTATCAATTTGAACTTTTTTTGTCCAATATTTAATAATGTAAGACATAAGTACCTATCCTTTTATTTTGTCAACTAATCACACTCTCCCTACTAAATTATGTTTTATGTACCTACCTAAGAAACAAAGTAATACTTTATTTGCACTATCTAGACAATTAAATTATATTATTTAGTAAAAGGTACCATTTTGGTATTTTACCATAAATTTAATAAGAGTAATAATATCGATTCAATTTCCATACCAATTATGTCATATAATTATTATTTAATGGTGGTGGTATATAGATAGGTGGTATATAGATGGTGGTAGATAGATAGTATGTAGGTACTACAGATATTATGAACACAGTCTTATACAAACCATGGATATAACAATGTTACATATATTCTCAGTGGCACGGTGAACAGTAATCTCAGAGGTGATTACCTAAATTTTTTCTTAAATAGAGAGGTGGGTGGTATCCAATGCTACCCTGGTAAATGTAATATGATATACCCAATGGGTAGTCAATAATGATCTGAAATATAATTAGTTATATTATATTAATACTTGGGATATTTGTAGCTTGCCTCTGAAAAATGTTCAGTTTGCCATACCACAAAATAGTATACATATTACATTATTTTAAGTAGGTGTTTGTCATTTGTATAGCTTATATAGTACCTACATGTTACACCCCACTTTAATTAAGTAGGTACCTATGATACTTATGTACCTACCTATCATTTTCATAATTAGTTTGATTTAAAAAGAATATTTTATATCTCAAGTAGGGAGATAATCATGTTAAATTATAATCTCGTGATTAGTTATTTTTTGTTATAACATCTTTGACTTACACATAATTTAATTTATAGTACTACACTACTACCTATCTACAACCTGTATGATTTATATTTGTTATATTTTCAATCATTTTTGATAGTTAGTTATAAGGTAGGTATCTAACATCATGGTTTCTGTGAAAACTAAACTGCACAGTTTCAATCAGTTGCTAAATCTTATTTTTACATAAGGAACATTTATGAACACTTACTTTCTATTTTTTGTTATATCATCTTAGATAAGAAATTGAATATAATATATACTTAATTTTAAAATTTTTTAGTAGAAAGAATCAAGATTTTCAAAAAGAAAAATTCAATATGTAATTGTTCACGGGAACAAACCTCCAATGTCAAAAAAGTGTAGTTTTCAGGAAACACAAAAAACATTTTAAATAAAAATCAGAAAGCAGTTATTTCATAAACGGTTTGTTGTTGGTAAAACATAGGAAGATTTTTCTAAGTTTGAGATAGCACATAGGAGATATTTCATAAACGATATATAATGATTTACTGTAGGTACCACATAGGAGAATTTATTAATTATTTTTCATTAATTTTACGATGCAGATAGCACATAGGAGATTTTATCAATAAATAGCTAATTTTTTTTCTGAATCCAGGAATACCAAAACTTCAAAATCATAAATTTGGCACATAGGTTAGTTCTTGTGAACGACAATGTATCGACAGGGATTAGTTACGTATCGACAGGAATAGTTAAATACCGACTTGTATCAAAGTCTGAGTCCAATACGGGGCGGTACGTATAGCTTGTATATTACACGTTTAACTGTTCGAAAGCTCAAAATTGACCCAATAGGTATCGAAGAGACGAGACCAAATAATTGTCAAATATATTTCAATTTAATTTGTGCAAAATACAAATTATTACACTCATTTAGAACTGATATATTTAATTATTACTTATTGCCTATTCATGGGGTGCTAGGATGCAAATGTAGCAAATGTATTTACTATAATCAATATAACCTACATTCTATGTCTTTAAATCCACATGTAATATTTGTCTTTTTCAAACAATGCAAATGATCCAATGTGGCAGTGAAGTTGGGTGGACATGGTTCACAAGAAGAAAACTCTGAAACTTTATCAACAATTCTGCTATTTTTTTCACAAACACAACTTAATCCTTGATTTACAAAAAAAAATATTAATAATATTGTCATATTTTATCATTAATATCTATTTACTTACTATCTAAGGATGATTTCTGATGATCGTTACATTGTCTACATGTCATTAAACTGGGAACAAAATACTCGAGTTCAGAACAGTTTTCAGGTGTAATAAATGTAATAATTTCTCTGTTAGAAAAGCAGAATTTTACAAAACTTAAAATAGTAATCAAATAATGTAAGTCCATAATTTTATTATAATTGAATTTTTTAATCTACAAAATAAATAGTTGAATCATTAAATCGTTAGTTAATACAATAAATCATAATTACAACACCATTGTAATTAAGAGTACCTATTTGATTTGAATATGCTTTTACATATAGCAGTTTGTTATGATTCAATTACCATGGCAACATAATAGTAATAATGGGGTTAAAATCATGTTTATCATTGAGTTATAACAGTAGTTTTAGCTTTTATATACCCTTTAAAAAAAATGTAATGCTTTATCAGCCTTCTACAATATTAGAAAAAAAAAAAATTAACATTTTCCTTAGTAAATAAACAACTTTTTATGTACACACAGAATGAATAATATTTGAATATAAGTGCAAAAAGAAATAATTTAAGAGCATAAGATGTGATTATTATTTATGTCTATTTAATTGTTATAGTTATCATTTTTTTTTTTTTTTAAGAAGAAAATGTATCCGTTTATGTTTCTGAAATTGAGTCTTTGTCAACATGTTCCTTTTTATACTTCAATAAAAATGCAGCTAGAAAACCCAATGGATCAGGAGGTCTGAAAGATTGAAGAGTAGAAATTAGAAACAGTTAATTAAATTGATTAATATTTTATTTACTTCTTGTTCCATTACTGAATCATCAGTTAACATAACCGTTTGGTAATTTAATATATAGTATATTAAAAAAATATTTTTGTTTAATATAGTATGGTATTGGTATACTATATTCAAGTTAAAAAACATACTCAGCAGCTGACAGGCAACACCTGTCCGATGCCTCCAACGAGACTACCATCAGTATTTTGTATGTCTACTGTGTAGTGAAACTGTGCAACCGCACACTAATTGGTTGCTAAGTTTGCTTATTAATTTTAATAGAAATTATAATAAATATAATATATTTTCCTAATAATATACTGACAATTAAGCCCACAGAAAATGTTCTAACATAATATTATCCAAAATAAATTCCATAAATTCATGGATTATTTCACAATTAAGCTGATGGTATACAACCTAATAATTCAGAATAACAAGTTCAAGTACAGTATCACAACAACCAATGAAATGAAATATGTACCTATATTAGGTACTGGATATGATAGGGCATTAAAATGGATAAATACTAGAAAAACATTAATATTAATGTACCTAAGCAAATCTAAATATCTATTATGTATTAATATTGTATTTTATAAATAATAGTAAAATATTGTTTACCTTTCCTTGACTAACTCCTTCATGCCTACTAACAATGCCGGTACTACAGTTTGGTCTAAATATTGGCGCATGGGCGCATTGTGCTTGGGATTTTTCAGCCTTTTAGCACTACTCTCGGAGGAAGTTACCTTCTTTATAGAAAAAATTTTAAAAGATAGATATTAAGAGGACCCGTTTATATTGTCTCCATCTTACTAATGCATAATATACCAAAGTGTATGTCCAACAGTTCCAATTTTTTATTGTTAGTTTAAATATTAAAGTGAATTGACCTATTGTCGAACTTAAATGTAAAAACATTATCATTGCTGTTGTTGGTTTCTTTTATATTTTAATTTTTAATGATATATGAGCATAGTCAATTATTAATATTTAATAAACTCATAACTCACATAAAAATTAAAATATTGTAAAACACCAACGAGAGAACACAGAAAAGGTTCTTACATTTAAGTTTGAAAATAGGTAGGTCAATCACTCTAATATTTAAGCTATCAACACGAAATTGGAACTGTTAGACGTATATGTTGATATATTATGTGTTAGTAAGATGGAGACAAATGCAGGTACGATGTCTTCTTATTAATATACTTTTAATACAGTTTTTATTATTATTATTATCATTATAATTGTTTTATAATATTGATGTATCAATACCTGAGATTCTGAAACACTCGACTCTGGTGGGGCATCAACGGTCGATGCTACTGGAGTAGTAGGCACTTGCCCGTTAGTTGTTTCTATTAGCAAAATAACAGAAAACAAATAATGTCAATAAATTTAATACAACGATCAATGTTGATGATTGAAATTGATTGTGAAAAAAATGTGCTCACCAGACGTTGACATAACTAAAATACTTGAAAATCTATACAATTTAAGACAATATTTGGGTACACTTCAATAACCGTCGGCACGTCGGCTCACAAATGTTCCAAAATAATCGAACTCACAACAACAAAAAGTAAAACATCACTGGCTTGTCGGTCTATTCACTATTGAACTATTAGTATTAACTATTAAATACTATACTAACTAAATGGTAAATACAATAGATGATAGTACATAGAAACTTTATTATTATATATACATTTTTTTAGTTTGTACACATTATTATTGATAATAACAGCGCAACGTTGCCAATCATCACTCATTTGTATAAGCAGCTGTCTCTTATCGACTTTAAATACTGATAAGGAGTACAAATATTTTATTGTAATGAATTATTTTATCAGAGATTTCTATATAATATAATAAAATTTCTATATAATACTATAATAACTAATAAGTATAATAGTATAGAAATCTATTAAGTTTATTATTTATACTGTATAGAAATAGCACGTAATTTAACTGCGTACTAACTACTATTAAGTTGGTAGGTATACAATTATACAAAAATGTATACGCGTAATCGTAGACACGAATTAAAATATATTATAATATAAATCGTTAGTATATTATTGTAATACCTATAAAGTATTATATTACTCAATATTAGTACTCGTAGAACAAGCCACAGAGGAACCACTGAATCGTTGATAATAACACACGAAAGCAAAACAATATTGTGAAACCAAGGTATTACATATTATATCTTATAGCTTTGGTCCGTGATCAAAACCGGTTTAATGATGGACGCAACTTCCCAATTTAATTTTTGCACCCTTGGTTGATTAATTCAAAATGTTAAAAACTAAGACTTTTTTTCATCATCAGCATTTTATTGATAATAATCGAACAGTTCACAAGGGAGATATAGAGATTAGAGATGTCGACGGTGGTTACTACAGTGTAGTAAATCATGGTCATGATAAATTAAATAGGTATGTCAGCAACTTGTGTCGCATGTCTGTGACGTAAACATTTCTCCAACTGGTTGTGCGGTGGAGTAGTGGTGGAGTCTTCGGCAGCGGCGGCGGACCAATTAGAAACGGAGAAATGCTTACCACAGAATAGATAACGTGCTTACGTTACAGTACATGGCTGGGTGGAGGGTGGATGCGCGATTTGTTTCAAAACCAGTAATGTCGCTGACATACCTATTTAATTTGTCATGGTTCATGGTTACAACCACGGCTATAGATATACGTCTATAGGACTGGACACGAGATAATTATTATGGTTACGAAATGTTAGTCGTTGGGCGGAATTTGCCTTGGTATCGGTACTAACGCTATCTATCTGAGTGTGGGTTTGATATGGCGATCTTGCATTATATTTATTTTTTTATAATTAATTTTACATAAATCAAAATAAATGCAGAAATATTTAGTAAAATATGTTGTTGTATTCTTTTCTTTGTTGAAAGTTTTAATAATAGTTATTTTATACTATACAACTTATATCATTATTATTATTACTGTTATACTATGCGCCTGACACGAAAAAAAAAAAAAATAATACAAAAGATTTTTACTCGTGAACTTACTATATATTGTTATACATAAAATACATATATCGTGTTTTGTAAAAATAAAACCATAATATAATAGTTAATAATAATAAGGTACCATATCATGAATCAGTATAAAATTAATTAAGTTCAATATATTTGACATAATGTCCATATTGATTTATTTATTTTTATCATCAAATCAAAATGTACAATTTATTATACAGTTAAATAAAAGAACAAAACTATTTTTTGATTAATTTTGACCACAATTAGCGTTTGAAAAACATTAATTATAATAATAGTTTGAAAGTTTGAATCAATTAATATAAATTTTAGGTAGAATATACTATAGGTATTATTACACACAAAAATGACACATTGATGCAATATGTAATGGGAGCCGTATGTTTGAATTTAATTTGTTTTATATCATTATTTATACGTGTATTAATTACATACCATATTACTTTTATATTTATTTGTATATTGAATTATAAATACTTCATATTTTTGTAAAATTGGCTTCAGGCGTTGGAATTATAAAACAAAATAAAATAAAATATAGGTACTTACAAGCAGTAGCTGAAAAACAGATTATATTATGAAAATGTCTAAAAACATGTCTTTCTTTTTTCTTCCTAGTAAAATTTTTTTTTGTGAATATTTAAAACCTAAGTTTTTAAATTTTAACGATGATGGATGATGGATGATTCTTCCCATAGAAATCAAAATTAGTAAAAGTATCCACATTTTTTGTATTCCCCTAAATTTCGAAGCATAGTTTTGAATTTGTTTTAAGTCTCAACACTCTAATGCAGTGTTGCATAAACAATTTATTAGATTAAATGGACCGATCGTGGGCCACTAAACCTTGTACCATTAGCTCACTATATGGATTAATTATTTATTAAGTGTTTAGTGCAAGCCGGCACTAGAGTAGTTTTATATTAAGTTATAGTTTTGCCATTAAAACTAAAAACAATATTATTGCCAATGTTGCGAGATGCCGAAAAAAATGGGCTCGCAACAAAAATGTAGCTAAATAACATATTATATACCTACAGAGTTCCTTGTTATATTAGTTATATAGATTTAAATACTCCGAATAATATTCTATTTTGAAATATGAAATAAAAATGAATGGTCTCGTCCAAAGAATTAAAAAAAATTGAAAACTGATGACGATGACATATTATAATATCTATATCATCTATGGCAAACGCCAATTCTGGTCATTCGTCGAAGACGATTCGCATTTTTAATAATTTCAATGAAAAAAAAATTAATAGGCGGACAATGAACGGACAAGTCGTTAAACAGTAATTTTGTACCTATACAACATTTATTCATATATTTCATTCTTGTCAAGTTAATTTCATAAAATATCTCGATGCTATCAGTTCAGAGCGAGATGAAGACGGATGAAGAAATAGCAGTTCCTTGATATGGAATATGTACTCTAGATATAGCACTCTTATATTCAACCCGAAGAGTAGACATATACGTAAGTTTGATTACCTATTCTTTAGGGGCTTACATTTACTTTTTAGTCTTAAAATTAATATTTATTGCCACGGACAATCTGTTACTCGGGTGACGTAGATGCATTTTTTACGTGCGATGCGTTCAATTCATAAAATACGTAAGCACAGGTGACGACGGCACACGCAGGTCGTAGAATTTAATAATAATATATTTATACAATTCATTATAAATTGTGTTGAACACGCAGCACACGGGCGTTCTTATGTCTCGCAAAATAAAAACTGAAAATTAGTTGAAATATTTTAAAAATTGCATTGTGCAGGTATAGAAAAAAATAATGAACAAATACATTATGAGGAATTTTGTAATACATTTACAAGGTATTTTGAAGAAAACATATTTTTATTAATATGTATCGGAAATAAACTGAGAAAATTTAAAATATTCTCGAATAGCTTAAAATCAAAATAAGTGGGTAAATGGATGACGCTCTGCTGTACAGAAGGTTACAAGGGGGACACTAATAGATGTTGTTAAATTTGAACTCAATGATGTTGTAGCCTGTAGGCATGGCTAAATATTTAAAGTAATGCTAAAAGTATTTAGCCATGGTCATTTTAGTATACTAAAAAATATGGCACCATATGTTGTTGATGTAAAAAAAAATAATTTAGAAATATCTATAAGATTTAAATTGATATAAAAATTTTGAAGGGAAACGTGGGAGCCCACAGGCAAATAGATTTGAAGGAGCAAGAAAAAAAAGTAGAAAAAAAAATATTGCACCATATTATGTTGTTGATGTATAAAAAAATAGTTTAGAAATATCTACAAGATATAAATTGAAAAAAAAAATGTTGAAGGGGAACGTGGGAGCCCGCAGGCAAATAGATTTGAAGGAGCAAGAAAAAAATTTAAAAAAAAAAATATGGCACCACATTTTGTTGATTTTTAAAAAAATAATATAGAAATATCTACAAGATTTAAATTGATAAAAAAATTTTGAAGGGGAACGTGGGAGCCCGCAGGAAAATAGATTTGAAGGAGCAAGAAAAAAATTTAGAAAAAAAAATATGGCACCATATGTTGTTGATGTAAAAAAAAATAATTTAGAAATATCTATAAGATTTAAATTGATAAAAAAATGTTTGAAGGAGCAAGAAAAAAATTTAAAAAAAAAAATATGTCACCACATTTTGTTGATGTTTAAAAAAATAGTTTAGAAATATCTACAAGATTAAATTGATATAAAAAAAATTTGAAGGGGAACGTAGGAGCCCGCAGGCAAATAGATTTAAGGGAGCAAGAAAAAAATTTAGAAAAAAAAATATGGCACCATATGTTGTTGATGTAAAAAAAATAATTTAGAAATATTAGAAATATCTATAAGATTTAAATTGATACAAACATTTTTAAGGGAAACGTGGGAGCCCGCAGGCAAATAGATTTGAAGGAGCAAGAAAAAAAATTAGAAAAAAAAATATGGCACCATATGTTGTTGATGTAAAAAAAAATAATTTAGAAATATCTACAAGATTTAAATTGATAAAAAAATTTTGAAGGGGAACGTGGGATCCCGCAGGCAAATAGATTTGAAGGAGCAAGAAAAAAATTTAGAAAAAAAATATGGCACCATATGTTGTTGATGTAAAAAAAAATAGTTTAGAAATATCTACAAGATATAAATTGAAAAAAAAAATGTTGAAGGGGAACGTGGGAGCCCGCAGGCAAATAGATTTGAAGGAGCAAGAAAAAAATTTAGAAAAAAAAATATGGCACCATATGTTGATGTAAAATAAAATAATTTAGAAATATCTATAAGATTTAAATTGATATAAAAAAATTTTGAAGGGAAACGTGGGAGCCCGCAGGCAAATAGATTTGAAGGAGCAAGAAAAAAATTTAGAAAAAAAAATACGGCACCATATGTTGTTGATGTAAAAAAAAATAGTTTAGAAATATCTACAAGATATAAATTGAAAAAAAAAATGTTGAAGGGGAACGTGGGAGCCCGCAGGCAAATAGATTTGAAGGAGCAAGAAAAAAATTTAGAAAAAAAAATATGAAACCATATGTTGTTGATGTAAAAAAAAATAGTTTAGAAATATCTACAAGATTTAAATTGATATAAAAATTTTGAAGGGAAACGTGGGAGCCCACAGGCAAATAGATTTGAAGGAGCAAGAAAAAAATTTAGAAAAAAAAATATGGCAGCATATGTTGTTGATGTAAAAAAAAATAGTTTAGTGGGTGAGGGCTCTCCAGACCACCACGTGCTTATGTGTCAGGACAATTAAACACAATAACAACTAATCATATATAACAATTAAATTTAATATAACAACAGAACAACCAGAACAATATTTAATAATCACAATTGCACATCACAATATTTTATTACTAGCTTACACAAACAAAATGATATAATAATTACTAACTAGCAGCTATATCGTGGCTAGAATACACACTGATTAGTGTCGTGCTCTGTCAATTAAAAATAAATGATAATCGACTGTGGCGCGACCAATTGACAAAATATAATAGTACAAATAATAATAATAATAATAATAATAATAATAATAATACTAATAATAATACTACAACTCGGCCATACCTGACTTTGAGTGGACTCCACTCATAACAATTTAAAAGAATAACAATATCAAAAAAAAACAAATTGTATCAATTTACAAAACAATATTAAATCAATAAAACATATCAATTAACAAAACAATATTAAATAGAATTTGAGATAATTAAACATAATAGAATTGTGGGTTTGATAATATGGGTATAGAAAACATTAACTTTGAATTTTAATCCAGGGTTTCATATGTTTGCTTTCATATACTGAATCAAAAGGAATCTGAGTGACTTGAAACCCTTCGACATCATTAAGGACATACCTATCATTACCTAAGGCTTTTTTTACTCTGTAAGGCCCTTTAAACTTAGGAATGTGTTTTTTACTAGAGCCTGGGGTTGTGTCAATATTTTTTATCATCACCAGGTCACCAATGGAATATTGATGAGCAGGACGATGACCTGAATCATAATATGCCTTATTTTTGAGCTGTGAGTCTAGGTTGTTGTCTTGTGCAACATACCTAATTTTTTCTAAGTCTCTTTCACAATTCTGTGGGTTATCTGACTCTAATATAAGTCTTAAATAGTCATGGGTGTCACCATGTTGGTTCATACCAAACAAAAGATTACTAGGTGAATTTTTTATTGTACGGTTAAAAGTATTATTAATGGCAAATTGAACTTTATTTAAATGTTTGTTCCAATTTTGATCTTCTTCATGAAGTAATTTTGACAACATGACCTTAAGTGTATGATTATAACGTTCAACTTGGCCATTAGCCTGAGGGGAACCGGCAGCTATAAGGACATGTTGAATGTCATGAATAACACAGAAGTCTTTAAACGCATGAGAGGTGAAGCAAGATCCGCGATCAGATACTATACGGATAGGTTTACTGTAATATGAAAAATATTCAATTAATTTTGAACAGGCTTCTTTGGTATTGACTGTACGGACTGGATATAAAGTTAAAAACTTACTAAATGCATCTACAACTACAAATATATATCTAAAACAGCCAACAGTTTTATTTAAGGGTCCGTAGTGATCAATATGAATTGTGTGGAAAGGTTTAGTGCCTTTCTCAATTAGTTTAAGGAAACCTTCTGCTTTGCCTACTTTTGGAGAAAACACTATACATTTCAAACAGTTTTCAATGTGACTTTTGTCAAATCTTATTTGTAAATTATATAGCTTCATTATGGATAGAACATCAGATAATATATCTAAATGCGCTGTTACTGTTTCGGTTGCAATCACTATGTCATCAAAATAAACAACAACTTTTTTAGCTTTAATTTGTTCAGAAAATATATTATTCACATAGCGTTGGAATTTACTGGGACCATTACATAACCCAAAAGGCATTTTACAATATTCATATTGTCCTAAGGGTGTGGTAAATGAGGTAAACTTTCTAGAATTTTCTTCTACAACTATATGATGGAACCCATCTTTCAGATCAATACAAGTAAAATAATTTTTATCACGCAATAAGTCTAAGTGATCATCAATGAGTGGAAGGGGATACCTATCCCTTACGGTCCTCTTGTTTAGTTCCCTATAGTCAATACATAAGCGTAGTTCACCATTTTTTTTTTTTACTAACACTATTGGACTACTGAATTCAGAACAACTGGGCCTAATGATTTTCTTTTCCAGTAGATTATCAATAATATCCTGTAGTTTATTTTTTTCAAAGTAAGATAAACGTCTAGGGTTAAAGTAAAAAACACTAGGATCCTTAAGTTCTATTTTGATTTCAGAAAAAGGTACACTAACAGTATTCAATTCATGATTTGTAGTGTCTGGGCTCATATATTTTGTAATAATAATATCTTTAATTTTATTTTGGGTACTATATGACAGTGTTGTTTCAATATCTAGTTCAGGTTCCTTAATGTTAGATTGTTCATTAGTAGGCTCTAAATTATATATCTCACTAAACGGTATGATATCATTACGTTTAAATTCAATCTCAAATTTCCCATCATTAATTGTAAACAAAACCCTCGGATGTGACAGAAAATTTCTGCCCAACAAACAGTCATAACTTATAGTGTTATCAGGTACAATATTCAATTTTATATTAATTGGTTCACTAGTATCAGGAGGATATACATCGACAAAGGATTGATTAAGTACAATAAGTTCAGATCCATTAATTCCTACAATACCCGAATTAGATGGGGGCATAAGGGGAGTACATTCTAAAGGATACAATTTTTCTTTAAGTAAACTCACTGGACTACCAGTGTCTATCATAGCTAAAATATTTGAGACATACTTATCAGAAATTTTTAAATCAACATTAATAAAATATGCAGGTGTTACCATATCCGATGGATGCAGCATCATTGTAGCACTACTGGAACCGTTTTGGGTCTTGACTGCTTGAAGTTTTGATTTGCCTTGTGGACAGGCAGTGATCTGGTGTTCAATAGACCCACATGTAAAACAAGAACCGGGTCGTCGTTTTGGTTGAGTACATCCAGTTGAGATGTGGTCAAATGAACCGCAGTTGAAACATCGCGTTTTCTTCTTTTGAAACGACTGCTTGAAATTTGTATTGGTGGTAGATGGGTTAGTTGCTGCTTCAGGTTGACAATTACTATTTTGGGTTGTTGCTTCTGGATGTGATGGACGACTTAAATTCTTGAATCGCGTGCTTCGAGAATCGTTGATTTTTGTAAAAGTAACAATATCATTTAAAAGTTCATTTTCATGAGAATGACTTCGGCTCATTAAATATAAACACAATTCACGTGAATACAACCCTTCGACAATTTGTTGCTTAGTTTCACAAAAATTAAGTTGAAGTTCACGACACATACGTGCCTTGTCATGGAAATATTCTATAATCATTTCACCTTTCCGCTGGTGACGAGCAATTAACAATTTTGTACGTTCTACTGTTGAAGTTTGTGTACCAATGAAAGTCTCTTTAAACTGTCTTTCAAATTGCTCCCAGTCGGAGAATGTTCGTCCAAGGTACCAGTTGTGAGCAGCACCCTTAAGTTTAGTCCGTATGATTTCCAATTTGAATGAATCAGGCCAATTATGAAGATCAGCAGTCGACTTTATGCTCTTAATCCAATTTGATGCTTCAGTGTATGACTCAGTTCCGATGAAGTTCGACAATGATTCGTGGAAATCAGGCATCACATAATAACCGTTCGATATATTACTTTGAATTGATGAACTTGGTGTTGTGGAACGACGTAACAACAGTTGTTCCATAAGTAATCGATTTTGTTCAATTAGTGCCATCACAACAGAATTTGAATCTGATATCATATTATTCGATTGTGGAGGCAAGCTGCTGTTGTTGTTAACATTGACATCGTTTGATAACGGGTTACGAGTGTCGTTTGGTATATCATGTGTAGCAACACTCGACGACGTAGAAGAAAAATTCGGACTATTGGTTGTACCACTGATACCAATGTTGTTAGCGTCACTACTTCTAGTGTAATTATGGTCAAAACAATTTTGTAGGTTATGGTCAATCTTACCTTCTGAATCCACGTGTTGGGCCATCATTAATTAGCAATAATGAATAAATTGACACAACAATTCGTCAACTTACGATTCACTGTTCAATTGTGAGAATCCGTAACAATAAGATATCTCCTTCGAATCCCACTTCTGAATTTTGTGGTGAGGGCTCTCCAGACCACCACGTGCTTATGTGTCAGGACAATTAAACACAATAACAACTAATCATATATAACAATTAAATTTAATATAACAACAGAACAACCAGAACAATATTTAATAATCACAATTGCACATCACAATATTTTATTACTAGCTTACACAAACAAAATGATATAATAATTACTAACTAGCAGCTATATCGTGGCTAGAATACACACTGATTAGTGTCGTGCTCTGTCAATTAAAAATAAATGATAATCGACTGTGGCGCGACCAATTGACAAAATATAATAGTACAAATAATAATAATAATAATAATAATAATAATAATAATACTAATAATAATACTAATAATAATACTACATTAGAAATATCTACAAGATATAAATTGAAAAAAAAAATGTTGAAGGGGAACGTGGGAGCCCGCAGGCAAATAGATTTGAAGGAGCAAGAAAAAAATTTAGAAAAAAAAATATGGCACCATATGTTGTTGATGTAAAAAAAAATAGTTTAAAAAAATATCTACAAGATTTAAATTGATATAAAAATTTTGAAGGGAAACGTGGGAGCCCCCAAGCAAATAGATTTGAAGGAGCAAGAAAAAAATTTAGAAAAAAAAATATGGCACCATATGTTGTTGATGTAAAAAAAAATAGTTTAGAAATATCTACAAGATATAAATTGAAAAAAAAAATGTTGAAGGGGAACGTGGGAGCCCGCAGGCAAATAGATTTGAAGTAGCAAGAAAAAAATTTAGAAAAAAAAATACGGCACCATATGTTGTTGATGTAAAAAAAAATAGTTTAGAAATATCTACAAGATATAAATTGAAAAAAAAAATGTTGAAGGGGAACGTGGGAGCCCGCAGGCAAATAGATTTGAAGGAGCAAGAAAAAAATTTAGAAAAAAAAATATGAAACCATATGTTGTTGATGTAAAAAAAAATAGTTTAGAAATATCTACAAGATTTAAATTGATAAAAAAATTTTGAAGGGGAACATGGGAGCCCGCAGGAAAATAGATTTGAAGGAGCAAGAAAAAAATTTAGAAAAAAAAATATGGCACCATATGTTGTTGATGTAAAAAAAAATAGTTTAGAAATATCTACAAGATATAAATTGAAAAAAAAAATGTTGAAGGGGAACGTGGGAGCCCGCAGGAAAATAGATTTGAAGGAGCAAGAAAAAAATTTAGAAAAAAAAATATGGCACCATATGTTGTTGATGTAAAAAAAAATAGTTTAGAAATATCTACAAGATATAAATTGATATAAAAATTTTGAAGGGAAACGTGGGAGCCCGCAGGCAAATAGATTTGAAGGAGCAAGAAAAAAATTTAGAAATAAAAATATGGCACCATAAGTTGTTGATGTAAAAAAAAATAATTTAGAAATATCTACAAGATTTAAATTGATAAAAAAATGTTTGAAGGAGCAAGAAAAAAATTTAGAAAAAAAAAATATGGCACCACATTTTGTTGATGTTTAACAAACTAGTTTAGAAATATCTACAAGATTTAAATTGATAAAAAAAATTTGGAAGGGGAACCCACCCCACGTTTTACAGCCCACAGGCAAATACTTTTTATGGAACAAGAAAAAATGTTTAGAAATTACTATGGTACTAAGTTGGTATTAGGCTGTATTTAAAGTTTTCAATTTTACTGGTACAAAGCTATCTGGCTGGCATTAAGGACGTGGTTAAATATTATTATAATTAGTTAGATTATGATATTTTACCCTACCCTTACCTAACCTCAACTCACTTTAAGAATAATATTTAAATATTTTCCTTCATTCATATGTTTACAATATCGAATACTCTGATAGTTAGTTGAAAAAGAACAATGCACAGCTCATGACCAATGATAATAGTTGCCTACCATCACCATAGCTTCAACTAACTATAGAATTACCTAAGTAACCTCCTTATGACTTTTTAGGACACTTTGAATAAAAAGATCCTGAGTTGTTGCCGAGCTTAAGTGTTTTTTTATCAAGTTGAGCCGTTGGTTGCTGACTTCTTAGAGCACCTTAGATCATATACCATGGCCAGTTCACCCGTGTAAACAATTTGAAGCACACATAAGCTACGAGTCTCTGACATTTTTTTTTGGTTCATATCAATTCACATAATTAAACTTGTGTGATTTCTCCTTCGCACATGTAGAGACCATTGTTACTAATATGTGCTACGCAGTTTACCGGGATAAGGGCCCATTCATAGTATATGATCTAAGGTTGCTACATTATAACTGTGATCAGAACTTGAAAGTATGATTGGATGTAAATATTGTAAAAGTAATAATTATATTAATAATTTATCAGCATGTATCGTCTCCGTCTTACAAGTGGGTATCAATTTCAGCAGATCATATAATTTTTAATATTGGTGATATAATTATTATTTAAAACTAAGAATTTCAATGATAACTGCTGAATTAATGTTTAATTTTTTTTTTGCACGTCTTAGACACACTTGCAGGAGATAACACATGTTGGTGAAAACACTTCTTTTAAGCAACATTTTTAATGATTTTTTTTTTTAGCTTCATATGGTTTTTAAAATACTAGGAAAGTTTTGAGATTTGGAGCAACTTTATAACGTAGGTATTCGAATAACTTTATTTTATACTTATATTGGGGACGGTGTAGCCGAGTGGATAAGGCGTTTTTCGCTCCGGGCAAGTCACGGTGTCTGGAGTGATAGACCGCCATCCCCCGCCCGGGCATGGCAGAAACCTACGGGTGCCCAATAGGAATTCTGCCAAACACCCCACACGTGTAAAAATACTTATATCGAAGCATTGTCTGGAGGGTGGTCCTTTTGGTCACCCAGTGTGAACAAATATTTCTACTTATAATACAAAAGCGCATCTCTGCCACCATCCTCTGATATTAAAAGCCCAGATTCGCAACAGAAATATTATATTTAAGACAAAATTATAAATCAAGTAACGACAGTCTCTCTTTTGTGACAATATTTCTGATTTCATTGATTTTCAGCATTTTTACAGTTAGGGAAAATACAAGACGATATCGTTTGCACAAGATTTTTCGACTAACACAATCATACTTTTTATATATTTACCTAATATGTTAAAATATGTGTGTTTATGTGTGGCAAGGATTTGTTGCTAAAAATCCCGGGTGGTCACCCATCCGGGAGATAGCAACACCGGCCGATACGTACACTTTTTCGTCGTTTCTTCGTTTTGAGCGTGGCCCCGCACCACTATATTTTTTTTTATAGTCTCTTTTCGATAAATGTGAAATACTCAATCAATTTAGGTACTTAAGATTAATATTTTGCAGACGGCATAATTTTAAAGAGAGACTGTGTGAACTGTGCAGTCACATAATATTGTCATTATATATATTCTTCATCAACTTTAATAAGTCAATATTACCTTGATTAAAAATCTATCATCTTATGAGACTTGTTTCATGAGAAGATTCACTACCACTCCAGATAGTAGGTACTTCTCACCAATATTATTGATTAGGATTTAGTGTACCTAATCCTACAAATAGACAATAATTACTTCCAATCATGTAACACCGTTTAATAGTGCTTAACCACGGTTTTTCTCTTTTCCCAAATAATTTACTGGTTATTTGATTTAATTATATAAATGAATTTGTATAGAAAGTTATCATTCATTAAATTTAAGTTGTGTTAGTTTCATTTTTATCTAAAATCCTTCCATTTGTATTATATAATATGTAATATTTTTAACCCAAATTTGTAATTATTTATACCAATTTTCCTTAAAGATCCTCTATTATTTTTTTGTTTAATAGGAACCATTATTTATACCAAGTACCGTAGAAGTGCTATACTTGGAGCAGAATTTGATTTTTTTAGATTATTAGTGTCAACTTAGTGTAACTAACAGTCAGCTAATCAAAACTAGAATATATTAGTTAAATTAAACTCCAAATGTACCTATTTTATGTGAAATAACAGTACCTAGCCTTCTACAATCATTTTTTATGAAGATATTATAAGTAAAAGCTCAAATTAAGCAATTATACTTATTACATTTTCCTAGTATTTTATCAGAAATTATGAAGCAAAAAATATAGAATTACCTATATTAGTACAGTGAGACATGGGGCACACTAAGATAAGTCCATAGTTCATGGTTTTATATAATTTATAATAATAATACTTTAAGTAATATATTTTTTCATAAATTAATATTTTATAAATTTGGTTTTAATGTTTAAACAATTTGTACGTATTTTTTCAGGAGATCTCTATTATTACTACACCGTTACCAATATGTGTCTCATTGTACCCCGGTTTTCACTACTTAATACTTATCATCATTACTTATATTAGTAATTACATTTACATCCAATCATATAAATACCACAGTTAATGTTAAACGTCAACAATCAACAGCTTCATCAACTTGATGACACTTAATAGGATGTCTGATTTTTAGCGCACCACTTATTTCTCTCTCTGACCCACGCGCAACTAGGGGGTGGCTAAAAGAGGCTTAGCAGCCCAAATCTTGTAATAGCCACCCACAACTATTTTCATAGCATTTTTAGAACTTAAATTTTACTAATTATTTTTATTTTTCTGGATTTTTCTTAATATTTTTTTTCTGGATTTTTCTTAGAATTTTGTGTATTTTATTTTTTTTTTTTTTGAATATTTTACATATTTTGTGATAGTTTAAGTATTGATAAATCATAAATTTTTTTAGTACTTAAGTTTTACTTATTTTTTTTTCTGGATTTTTTTTATTACTATTTTTTCTGGATTTTTCTTATTATTATTCATTTTTTTTTTTTTTTGGATTTTTCATTGAATTTAAGCATTTTTTTAATTTTTTTTTCTACCTATATTTTAATTATTATTCATTTTTTCTTGTCTGGATTTTTCTTAGAATTTTTTGTATTTTATTTTTTTTTTTGAATATATTACATATTTTGTGATAGTTTATGTATTGATAAATCATAAATTTTTTTCCTAAATTTTTTAGTTTTAATATTTTAAATAATATTTTGTGATGGTTTAAGTATTAATAAATCATAAATTTTTTTTTTTTTTTTAGCACTTAAATTTAACTTATTTTTTTTTTGGATTTTTCATTGAATTTAAGCATTTTTTTTATTTTGTTTTCTGCTTATATTTTAAAAATTATTTTTCATTTTTTTTTTGTCTGGATTTTTAGAATTTTGTTTATTTTTTTTTTTTTTTTGAATATTTTACATATTTTGTGATGGTTTAAGAATTAATAAATCGTACATTTTTTTATTAATTTTACTTTACTTAAATTTATTATTATATTTTTCTGTCTGCATTTTTTATAGAATGTATGCATTTTACTCGAATTGAATATTTTGCATATTGTTATGCTTCAATATTAATTATATTAAATTATATTTTAATAATTATTATTTTTTTTTTTTCTGGAATTTCCTTAAATTTTTATGCAATTTTTTTTTTTTTTTTTGAATATTTTACATACCGTGATAATTCAGGTTTAAATAAATAATAAACTTTTTTATTTAAATTTTTTTAGTACTTAAATTTTACTTATTTTTTTTCTGGATTTTTTTTATTACTATTTTTTCTGGATTTTTCTTAATATTTTTTTTTTTGGGATTTTTCATTGAATTTAAGCATTTTTTTTATTTTTTTTTCTACCTATATTTTAATAATTATTAGTTTTTTTTTTGTCTGGATTTTTCTTAGAATTTTGTGTATTTTATTTTTTTTTTTGAATATTTTACATATTTTGTGATAGTTTATGTATTGATACATTGTAAATTTTTTTAGTACTTAAATTTAACTTATTTTTTTTATTACTATTTTTTCTGGATTCTTCTTATTATTTTTTTTTTTTTGATTTTTCTTAGTATTTTGTGTAATTTTTTTTTTTTTAATATTTTACATATTTTGTGATAGTTTAAGAATTAATAAATCATACATTTTTTTTTTAATTTTTTTTATTAATTTTACTTTACTTAAATGTATTATTATTATTTATCTTTACATTTTTTATAGAATGTTATGCGTTTTACTTGAATTGAATATTTTGCATATTTTTATGCTTCAATATTAATTATTTCATTAATTGTTTTTAAAAATATTTATTACTTTGACTTCACTTAAATTTATAATTATTTTTTTGTGCGTGTCTGGATTTTTCTTATTTTTTATATAAATTTTTGTTTGTTGTTCATATTTTGAATATTATTGTATTTCATATATTTTTTTTTTTTACCTGGACATAACTTATTATTATTATTATTATTTTTTTTTTTGTCGCGCATGGGTCAAATATGGAATAGTGCGCTGACATCCTAACCGGCAACCGATCTTTTTATTCTATCCCATAAGAAGGTTAGTTAGATAAACCTATGGTTAGTTGAAGGTATAGTAATGATTGACAACTACCATCACCAGTCGTGAGGTATGCAGTGATCTTTTCCTACTAACTATGTATGTATTCGATATTGTAAACATAACAACGAAAGATAATGTTTAAATATTATTCTTTCTTCTCACAACCTCTCTCACAGCCTCTCTCACAACCTCTCTCACAATTTCTCTCACAAACTCTTTTACATCCTCTGTCACAACCTCTCTCGCAACCTCTCTCACAACCTCTCTTACAGCCTCTCTCACTATCTGTCTAACAGCCTCTCTCACTATCTCCCTAACAACTTCTCTCATAAACTCTCTCACAACCTCTCTCACAATCCCTCTCACAATCTCTCTCACAACCTCTCTTACAGCCCTCTCACTATCTCTCTAACAACTTCTCTCACGGCGTCTCTCACAAATTCTCTCACAACCTCTGTCACAACCTCTGTCACAACCTCTCTTACAGCCTTTCTCACTATCTCTCTAACAACTTCTGTCACATCCTCTCAAAAAAATCATACCTGACTAATTTCCTAATTTTTATCACGACATTATTGATAGCCGAAATAGTGTTATACCAGTAGTTAAAATAAAAAAAAATTTGAAAATTTGCAGGCAATACACATCCTGATCAATTAACAATAACTAATGAAAAGAAAACTACTGAAAAAAAAATAGGTACATACCCCGTGTCCGAATCAAAATCTGATATAAAACTTAGTCTTCGAAACACTGCAACGTTTACACATTTCAGTCTGCTTATGATAATACATTATTATTCCAAGTTGGCAAATTTTCACTGACGAATACCATCTCTGAAATAACACGCAGCCTGTAGTAAAATGTTCAACAATATTCTTATGACCTACACGTTACACATATTATATATTGTATACATAATGTTTAATTTGTATTATACCTACCTAACTATTATATTTTGTTGTTAGTTTGTATTTTAGATTGATATTACATTAATTTGTTTTTTTTTAAATTTTTTACTAATTTTTTTATTATCTATTGTCACTATTTTAGACAGTAAATATGTATCAATTTCCTTCAACAGCATCTTCAAAATGTATTTTTGGGGATCAAAAGTAAAAAACCGTCCAGAAAAACCAACAGAAAATTAAGGAAAAACTGAGATTTTTTCACGAAATCCACTATCGAAAAAAAGTGATTTTGTTTTTAGTGTCAATAAAAAAAAAACACCGAATATTAATGAAATTTTCATAGAACGTTTATATTAGCTATTTACATAAACGGTT
>JANEHU010004789.1:0-10002 GCA_027563435.1 Nasonovia ribisnigri
CTCTTAATTTTAAAAGTTTCCCAGGATTGATATTTACATTTAAGAATTCTGACATAGTAATATTCTTTTCATTGTATTTTTCATTTCATTATTTGATTAATTTGAAACTAATAAATTATCGGATTATGCATACAATTTATAAATTTTAATTTTTAAAACGAAAATACAAAACAAGAATACAATTTTAATGTATATGTAAAGAACTATACTCTGTTCAAAGCGAGATGGTATCCCGGCCTCCAAGTTGTGCGCATTGGTGTGCCTTGGCTCTGTGGCTGCGCTGACGGGACACTGTTATACACGAGACACTTTGTGGCCAGCGACTAGTGTCTGAAAAGAATCGGGCGATTAAAAATATATTGATATTTATAGAAGCGTTCACACGAGACACAGATAAGAATCAGTGTCCCGGCTGCGTTTCGAAGTGTCTCTTCCCCTTTAGTAGCCGGACACTGTGTTTGTGTCTGAGCCACCGATAATCTACACATTGTTATGAATATGTTCAGACGAGACACACGAGTCCACCATATTCATACAGTTTATATAAAATAATTAAAAATAATTAATAAATAATTTACTAAGGCAGTTCAAAAAAACACTTGGAGGACATGCGAAAATAATTGAAAAATTTTTGTTCACTTTTAAGTAAATCAGTAAACAAGCAAGTAAAATGTCCTTTTTCATTTCTGGATTGAACAATAGGATGTACCTACCAATAAATCCTTTCAGTCCTTTTAACAGGTTTATGTTTTTTTTTAATAAGAGAATACAATAGTATTGCTTCTTCCACCTTCATGATGACAACTAGTTGTGAGTACAATTTTTACGTACAATACATAATTATTAATCAGACACTAGTGTACGGCTCGTGTCTCGTGTGAATCAATGAGACACTTTTGTAAACAGTAGCGCGATTCTTGTGGCCGGCCACAAAGCGTCTCGTATGAAATAGCTCTTAGTGGGGACGGCGTCTGACCGCCGCCCAACGAAAACTGGTCGCCGCCGGGGTACGATCCAGTTGACCTATCACCGTTGCGTAAATTGTCGCCCATGTATTTCTAAATTATTGCGATTCGCTGGCTACTATATAATTTACAAGTCGCAAATTATCTATTAATTAAAGCTATTGTTTCCTTAAAAATATTAACCATTAAATAAAGCATACAAATTATTAAACACCATAACTCGATTTATATTTCTAACCCAATTACTTTTTATAGTACATGTAAAACAATAATTTCATTAATTAAATAAGTTTGTAAGTAAACGTGTCGCGTTTTTTACGTTGTAACTTATAAAGTGACCTGGATCACTTTTTATACGATAATTTTATCTCCTCTATACATATTAGTAACATTTTAAATAGTTTTGATTAGTAAATATTGATAAATATTTTAATACGTGTTTAATAGTTTTTTTTTAAACATAACACATATTTGAAGTTGATGATTGTACATAAAATGTATTAAATAAATACTATAATACTATAATAATTATTTATACTATTTAATCATTATTGCAATTTTCAGTACCAATGTAAAAAAAAACAGTCCGTACAAAATTAATGATTATAAAATGAAGTGTTTAAAAGTGAATTAAACGTGTGTTTATTGGATTACAGGAATTCTTGGGTTGCAGCACGATTAAAGGTATACCTTTAATCGTGGGTTGCAGCCTGCAGGGTTTATTGTGTTTGTTGGACACGTGTGAGTTAAGGTATGCATTTTTGGTGTACACTGTACATAATATTTTATGAGTGTTGAAGAGGTGTTTTTTATAAGGAGTTTATACGATGTATCCACGAGTGGACACAGAAACACTCTGCATCCAATAAAGTGTTTGGAGGGGCGTTTTATGTAATTTTTTTGGAGGTCAAATCCGTCCCTAGCGTGTTATCTTTGTATTTTATTTTATACTAGGATTCACTAAATGCCATGAGACCTAAAGCTCAAAAGCCGGTTGGAGGTGTTAACGTCAGGGATTGACAAAAGTATTAAAATAAAAATGAAAAATTGTTGCTTATCAATTATCATTATAATATTATAGGCCTGTTATCAGACTATCACTCAAGTATTGCAATAGAACATGATGTTCACTACTCAGGAAAAAAAGAAGGGATATTCAGTTCTTGTTATCTTTTATTGGAAGATCATGGATAGCGGTTATAAGTTATAACTTTATAATGACGGTCACAGAATAATAAATTACAAGTGAGTAGTGAGTAGTGACTAAATAAAATGTAGATTGTATAGGTATCATGACGACATGATCAAATAAATTATTTTATTGTTATATTTATTTAGTCATGGTATGTAGGTACACGTACCACGTGCGATGTTCACCGGTTTTAACTTATAAGTTACAAGTGTTATTATAATATGGCGTTTATCGTTGATATCCCCGCTCCGACCCATACTTTTGTGTCAATTAAATAATTTAAGTTTATACTTTATATAGTGTAGTGTTCTACCTTCGAGTTCAATTACTGTGCGACGCGAAAATGGCCAGAATGTTGTCACCTGTACACAAAACCGTACGTCGTCGTAGTATAATCGATAATGATTCCGTTGAACGTAAAAAACATTTATACTATATTTAATGAGCAATAGAATTGTTATGTGGGTGAAACATAAGTGCCTAAATTAAAAAAAAACTACAACAGATAACACAGAGAACGGACTCGGGTGAGAAAAGAAATAAATATAATTTACGGTTGTCTAATGTAGTATGTGAATAGTGAATAGTGAATACCTGACAAACGGACAAACACGTAGACGAGTGGACGACTGTATACTGTATAGTGTAAAGTATTAAGAATTTTTTGTCTTATGAGTTGTTATGAATTATGATGCATTGATATTTTGATGATGCTATCATGATTCATGGTGTGGCGGCCAAAGTAGCTGTTGGCTGAGAAACATCGATACTCTATTGTCCAAACTATCGCGTACCTTTAATATAGTTCACAAAACACTATCGAACGTTTGCGATAGGTAGCCGGTAAATCAACAAAACTAGAAAAGCAGAAAACGACGAAGGCCGAAAACTAAAGAGAACAAAATACACAGATAATAGATATGTACATAAGACATAACTGTGACATAATATTATAAGCATTTATAACCAATTTCAATTGTTTTGGACATGTCGGTACTCGGTACCGATTTGAAATGTGAAACTTTTGCTCGTTCGATGGCCGACGATCAGCGTTGCGCCGGTGCCCAAAAACCATAAACCTATTCACACCGTTATACGATAAGTCGGTATTGACTTAATAGTTAATAACAAAAATATTGTATCATATAAAGTGATGTTTCAGAAAACATCACATTTAATATTTATTGTATTATAATTATTATAATAGTAATATTTATGCTTTATAATATGACTAGCTCTCCGAGCGTCGCTGGGGGAGACCCCCAGGCCCCCAGTGTTACTCCCAGTGGAAACCGATTTGCCTAAAATATTGGTCCAAAATGTGGATTGCCGATGAGAATAGTGGATGAGTGATAAGGAAAGTGGACGTGTGATAAGAATAATGGATGGGAGATTAGAATAGTGGATGCGTGATAAGGAAAGTGGATGCGTGTTAAGGATTGTGGATGAGTGATAAGGCTATGCTTTTTGGCGGTATCTTTCGGTGACTTTTGAAATTTGGATATGAGGGTCCGATCATTTCTCATGCCCGAGGATGTGCTCTACAGTTGATACGGTCCAGACTTTCTGTCGAAAGGAAAATCATAAATCTGTATGTCGTGTTTATGTTTCTAGCAAGTCAGTCACCTCAAATGACGTTGAATGTAGTCATACGTTGTTAATTGCCATGGCCAAAATCGCCTAACCTAACCTTACCCCCAGACCCCCCGGAGTTGGCGAGGAGTGTTGTCCATGTCGGACGCCATAGTGGGTCTTGTGGTCCAGTCGTCGACTCGAGCCGACACGGTGTATGGGTGATAAGGCTATCGATGGTGAGATAGTGATAAGAATTCGTGATTAGAAAAGGGGTATGTAAAATTGAAAAGTGATAAGGAAGGTGGATTTGTGATAAGGATAATGGAATTTTGTAAGGAATGGTGGATTAGCCAACGCCAAATCACGTAACCTTCGGACGGTGTCATAAATTATAGCCGCCGTGATTTTTTTGGGGTCTAGCAGGTCAGTCACTCGATGGAATGTAGTTGTCTCCGTGGATAGGCAATCCGACTGCGTCGAATCGCGGACGAAGTTGTTTGCTATGGTCGGAAATGAAAAAAAAAAATTTGAAAATTTCGGGCGGCCATGCTAATCGTATAGCCGCTGTGAAGTTTTGGGTGTCTAACAAGTCAGTTATTCGATGGACAGTAGTTATGTCCGTGGATAGGCAATCCGACTTCGTCGGATAGCGGACAATGTGCGACGGCCAGGTCACGTCGTCAGGTATGCAATCCGACTGCGTCGAATCGCGGACAGCGTTCATTACTGTCACCAAGAAAATAAATTATGTAATATATTACATGAAAACAATTCAAAACATTTCGGGCATCTATGCAAATCATAAAGCCGCCGTCTTTTTAGGGTGTCTAGCAGGTCAGTCACCTCGAATGACGTTCGCCGAAGTAATAAGGGTAGGCAATCCGACTTCGTCGGATAGCAGACAATGTGCGACGGCCAGGTCACGTCGACAGGTATGCAATCCGACTGCGTTGAATCGCGGACAGCGTTCATTATTGTCACCGAAAACGCAAAATTAATTTATAAATTACGTGGAAATATTCGAAAATTTCGGGCGGCCATGCTAATCGTATATGCACCGTGATGTTTTAAGGGTCTAGCAAGTCAGTCATTCGATGGACGGTAGTTATGTCCGTGGATAGGCAATCCGACTTTTTCGGATAGCGGACAATGTGCGACAGCCGGGTCACGTCGTCAGGTATGCAATCCGACTGCGTTGAATCGCGGACAGCGTTCATTTATAAATTACGTGGAATTTCGGGCGGCCATGCTAATCGTATAGCCGCCGTGAATTTTTGGGCGTCTAGCAAGTCAGTCATTAGATGGACGGTAGTTATGCCCGTGGATAGGCAATTCGACTACGTTTTTTTGGGTGTCTAGCAGGTCAGTCACCTCGAATGACGTTCGCCGAAGTAATAATGGTAGGCAATGGTAGACAATGTGCGAAGGCCAGGTCACGTCGTCAGGTATGCAATCCGACTGCGTCGAATCGTGGACAGCGTTCATAACTGTCACCGAAAACGCAAAATTAAGTGATAAATTACGTGAAAAAATTTTTAAAAATTCGGGGAAATCATATAGCTGCCGTCTTTTTTTGAGTGTCTAGCAGGTCAGTCACCTCGAATGACGTTCGCCGTAGTAATAAGGGTAGGCTATTCGACTTTGTCGGATAGCGGACAATGTGCGACGAACAGGTCACAACATCAGGTTGAATCGTGGACAATACCTATTATATATGTATATTTTTATGTTATGATACATTAAATAAACTTTAGGTACCTACGTAATAAGCAAACCCATATAATGTTATATTGCTAAAGTTGTCCCCCGCACGCCATCACTCCACCAACTGACCAGTATCAATTAATAATGGTCATACTGTAGCATTGCGAGAATCGTTTATATTGATATATATAATAATATAATAATATGATATTATACAATATTCGACGTCAGCTGAGGGCTTTTGAGCCGGCGATCCCACCTCGTCGATAAGCAGACGAAATTCGCGAAAAAAAATGGAACCTTCCGACGCATGTATTTATGCCTGTATATAGTAATACCCACTCGACGGCGGCGATATCCGCACTCGGCTAGTTTATTTCATATAATACTCATAATTGAACCTATATAAGTTATTTCAAATAGTATATAGCCATATCATTATACAATTTAATTGCTAGACTTTAATTAAATACATAAAGTTCTATTTTGTTATTGTATTATTTAGAATCTGTTGCAGTTTATTTTGTATGCTACACTAAGAGTAAAACTGTAATATAATATTTACCTACTACATAGTATAGGTGTTGTATATTTAATCATGAGCATGAAATACAAATAATACAAATAATTGATATACACAGCTATTGCTTTTATTGTCTACATTTATTGAGCAATGTTTATGTGGTTAAATATTAATAATAATATATTGTAATACACATTGTGTGTTGAAGTATTCGAACGTTTCTGTCACATCCACCGTCGACTCGAGCTAGGATATATATTATTATATAATAATTTAACTTAACCAACCACCGCGCCGTATCAACTCTTAGAAGTCTACATTTATTATAAGATGCATGTACCTACAGTTCCTTCTGTTGTCATATCGTCTATCAAATATATAAATATATGAGTAGCATGTATATACCTATGCCTGTACGCCGCACTCGACGCGAACGAAGTACGGGGAACGCGAATAAGGGTAAAACTCAAATTTTGAAAAAAAAATCATAAAATTTTCGTTAAATACGAATAATATGAAAGAAAAAAAAAACGCAAAAAAAATAATTCGATTTAACACGGACGCCGCAAATTTCCACGACCCGGGTGGCCGGCATCGCACGCTCGACCCACGGGTAACCTGCCTAACGCCTTAACCGACCTACCTACCTACTCAGATGAGAAAGGGAGTGAAATCAATGCCTATTAAGTCGTCTCGGTGCCGAGGCGAAACGCGAACGCCGCAGTCTCCCGGGTCGGGCGGTCTACCGTCGGACGTTTTTACGAAGCGAACGCGATTTACGCGAAAAAAATCGGACTTTTCTACGCATATATACAGGGCCTGTATATAGTAATACACCTACTCGACGGCGGCGCTTCGCGGGCTCTGCTGTCGTGGATTTTACTCGACCGCGGCACTCGCCCGGAACGGAGTAGGGGCGGGCGCCGTCGGTAAATTTAGCGGGGATTCCGAATACGTCGCGAGCGGGGAGATCGGACGTTTGAAAGACGGGTAAAACTCGATCGGTAGACGAAAAAGTGTGAAAAACCGTTCGAAACGGCGCCAAAATCGACGACGGCTAATAGAATCAGTCGGAGTTCTCCTCCGGGGCACCCGTCGTAAACGAAATAGCGTCGCGCGGGGCCTATAGATTTGGCGAGAAACGCGATCCGGTGACGGACGGGGCCGCGCGACGCTCCGAAAGGGGGTAAAACTCGACTTTTCGAACGAAAAGCGCGACGACGGCGCGCGGCGGCGGCGCACGGTTCGCGCGTGATCTCGGCCGAGAAATCGTCGAAACGAAAAAAGCGCGGGTGCTGGGGGCCGTTAAATCCGACGGGGAAGGCGAATAAGGTCCGAACGGGGCCGCCCAGAGCCCCCCGGGGGGGTAAAACTCGAAAAAGTTTGAAAAAATTGAAAAATCTGAAAAAAATCGTGAAAAAGTGATAAGAGAGACTGATTACGCAGCGACGGGTCCGCCGCCGCCGGGAGACCGCCCGCGGAAAAAATCTAATTTTCTCATTGGCCGTTTCCTTACGCTAGTTCAAAAGCCGTACCTAGTCGGAAACGGAGCGCCACACGTGTCTCTGTTTTATATATATACTAGCTCTCCGAGCGTCGCTGGGGGAGACCCCCAGACCCCCCAGTGTTACTCCCAGTGGAAACCGATTTGCCTAAAATATTGGTCCAAAATGTGGATTGCCGATGAGAATAGTGGATGAGTGATAAGGAAAGTGGACGTGTGATAAGAATAGTGGATGGGAGATTAGAATAGTGGATGCGTGATAAGGAAAGTGGATGCGTGATAAGGAAAGTGGATGCGTGATAAGGATTGTGGATGAGTGATAAGGCTATGCTTTTTGGCGGTATCTTTCGGTGACTTTTGAAATTTGTGTATGAGGGTCCGATCATTTCTCATGCCCGAGGATGTGCTCTACAGTTGATACGGTCCAGACTTTCTTTCGAAAGGAAAATCATAAATCTGTATGTCGTGTTTATGTTTCTAGCAAGTCAGTCACCTCAAATGACGTTGAATGTAGTCATACGTTGTTAATTGCCGTGGCCAAAATCGCCTAACCTAACCTTACCCCCAGACCCCCCTGAGTTGGCGAGGAGTGTTGTCCATGTCGGACGCCATAGTGGTCTTGTGGTCCAGTCGTCGACTCGAGCCGACACGGTGTATGGGTGATAAGGCTATCGATGGTGAGATAGTGATAAGAATTCGTGATTAGAAAAGGGGTATGTAAAATTGAAAAGTGATAAGGAAGGTGGATTTGTGATAACAATTAGTGTTAAGGATATTGGATTTATAATAAGAATAGTGGATTTGTGATAAGGATAGTGGATTCAAGATAAGGATAATGGAATTTTGTAAGGAATGGTGGATTAGCCAACGCCAAATCACGTAACCTGCGGACGGTGTCATAAATTATAGCCGCCGTGATTTTTTTGGGGTCTAGCAGGTCAGTCACTCGATGGAATGTAGTTGTCTCCGTGGATAGGCAATCCGACTGCGTCGAATCGCGGACGAAGTTGTTTGCTATGGTCGGAAATGAAAAAAAAAAATTTGAAAATTTCGGGCAGCCATGCTAATCGTATAGCCGCTGTGAAGTTTTGGGTGTCTAGCAAGTCAGTTATTCGATGGACAGTAGTTATGTCCGTGGATAGGCAATCCGACTTCGTCGGATAGCGGACAATGTGCGACGGCCAGGTCACGTCGTCAGGTATGCAATCCGACTGCGTCGAATCGCGGACAGCGTTCATTACTGTCACCAAGAAAATAAATTATGTAATATACTACATGAAAACAATTCAAAACATTTCGGGCATCTATGCAAATCATATAGCCGCCGTCTTTTTAGGGTGTCTAGCAGGTCAGTCACCTCGAATGACGTTCGCCGAAGTAATAAGGGTAGGCAATCCGACTTCGTCGGATAGCGGACAATGTGCGACAGCCGGGTCACGTCGTCAGGTATGCAATCCGACTGCGTTGAATCGCGGACAGCGTTCATTATTGTCACCGAAAACGCAAAATTAATTTATAAATTACGTGGAAATATTCGAAAATTTCGGGCGGCCATGCTAATCGTATATGCACCGTGATGTTTTAAGGGTCTAGTAAGTCAGTCATTCGATGGAGGGTAGTTATGTCCGTGGATAGGCAATCCGACTACATCTTTTTGGGTGTCTAGCAAGTCAGTCATTCGATGGACGGTAGTTATGTGCGTGGATAGGCAATCCGACTTTTTCGGATAGCGGACAATGTGCGACAGCCGGGTCACGTCGTCAGGTATGCAATCCGACTGCGTTGAATCGCGGACAGCGTTCATTATTGTCACCGAAAACGCAAAATTAATTTATAAATTACGTGGAATTTCGGGCGGCCATGCTAATCGTATAGCCGCCGTGAAGTTTTGGGCGTCTAGCAAGTCAGTCATTAGATGGACGGTAGTTATGCCCGTGGATAGGCAATTCGACTACGTTTTTTTGGGTGTCTAGCCGGTCAGTCACCTCGAATGACGTTCGCCGAAGTAATAATGGTAGGCAATGGTAGACAATGTGCGAAGGCCAGGTCACGTCGTCAGGTATGCAATCCGACTGTGTCGAATCGTGGACAGCGTTCATAACTGTCACCGAAAACGCAAAATTAAGTGATAAATTACGTGAAAAAATTTTTAAAAATTCGGGGAAATCATATAGCTGCCGTCTTTTTTTGAGTGTCTAGCAGGTCAGTCACCTCGAATGACGTTCGCCGTAGTAATAAGGGTAGGCTATTCGACTTTGTCGGATAGCGGACAATGTGCGACGAACAGGTCACAACATCAGGTTGAATCGTGGACAATACCTATTATATATTATGTATATTTTTATGTTATGATACATTAAATAAACTTTAGGTACCTACGTAATAAGCAAACCCATATAATGTTATATTGCTAAAGTTGTCCCCCGCACGCCATCACTCCACCAACCGACCAGTATCAATTAATAATGGTCATACTGTAGCATTGCGAGAATCGTTTATATTGATATATATAATAATAATATAATAATATGATATTATA
>JANEHU010004790.1:0-19936 GCA_027563435.1 Nasonovia ribisnigri
CTATTATATTAACAGAAATTTAAATTACTATTAACTCAATCATATACTATACGTCATACACAAACTAATATATATATTAATAAATACATGATATAGAGTACAAATAAATTAACAGCAATTCACAGTGACGATACAATTAAAACTACTAAAGTAAATAACATAACAAACAAATACAATCTATGATTAAGAGTATTTCAGTATTAAGAGTTATTCATACAGACATGAATCACACATTTTGTTTAAAAGTAGTTTACATAGACATAGTAGTACAAATATTCATAATAATAACAATATGCAGTTAAATACTAATTGAATCGTACAATGTAAAAAGCCAAACCATAATGTCATAGCGCAACAAATACAAACAGTGTATAATAAAAGTTACCTAATATCATAGCATAATAAATACAATACAATACCTAATAATAGCATAGATATAAAGAGGGTATAATAAAATGTAATAAATCTTATACATTTACTTATTAATGTTAATGTTAATACAAATAAATATATAAATACAACTATTGAATGGTGTTGAACAAAAGCCAATTCTCCTGTACAGTGTCAATTATATAAATGTACTGTATAAATACTGCACTGATATAATATAGCAATATAAGAAAAATATTAATGGTTAATACAGACTAATATACTCTTAATAAAATAGCAATACAAATTATGAAATAAGAATACAGTGAATTGAGCATTGAAGTAATTGTAACTATAGGTTTCGATTAATGAATCAACAATGTAGTTCACCATACATGGATCAAAACATAACACCGCCTGTTGTCATACTACCACTACATGTACTATGTTGATGTACACTGTGTTAGGTTTAGTATAATAATGTAAAGGCTCGTGTTGTATCACACAAACACAATGAATTAAAACTGTTAAAGTATTTAATTCTATGATGCTTGTTGATAATATTGTGTTGATAATATTGTAACATAAGCGTTGATAATTATGTGTAATATATCTAGTGAATATAAGTGAGTGAATTGGGACAGTTTTGTAAAAAAAGTCGTATAAAATAATTATTAACTAACCCGCTGGAATGCTTTGCATCCTGTGTTGCGGGTCGATCGGATTTGTGTCGTAGATGACCAGATTGAGGTTTCTGGGCGGACGACCGCCTTCGCCTACGAACACTGCAGGGTCAAATAAGTGTTGATAATATTGTAACATAAGCGTTGATAATTATGTGTAATATATCTAGTGAATATAAGTGAGTGAATTGGGACAGTTTTGTAAAAAAAGTCGTATAAAATAATTATTAACTAACCCGCTGGAATGCTTTGCATCCTGTGTTGCGGGTCGATCGGATTTGTGTCGTAGATGACCAGATTGAGGTTTCTGGGCGGACGACCGCCTTCGCCTACGAACACTGCAGCAACTTCATTTGCGGTAGGCAGGTTGTTTCGTCCGTCATCTCGGACCGCATCTCTGACGAAATGCATCGTGACTGGCCTGGGTCTCACACCTGCAGGATCGGCGTCGGTCAGCTCTCTTTCTGCCAGCCACACCTCACGCATGTTCCTGGAACAAATATAGACATGTATAAATTTATATATGACAAAAGTAGTGGATAATTGCGATAGAGGAGGATTATTAATATATAAAATATTATACCTAACCATATAAAATGTATTAATCAAGAGCTAGTAAAAATATTTGTTAACACATATCATCTAACCTGAAATTGAATGTACCTATGTAATATAATAGTATGTTAAAATCATTCAGTGCATTTAACATTACATTGGTTGCTATAATTGTCTAATAAACATAATATATAAATGTGGGCGCGTGTAGGTGTAGTAAGTTTAAAGAGTTACTTAGAATAGATAAAAACAATAGCATTAACATGGTAATGATAAAATATTATGATGATATATTAAATGTGATAAACTATAATTCAGTACCTACATTTAACTCTATAGTATTGGCATAAGAGTAAGAGTATAACAAACACATAAATAATACACATAATATTTAATATAATACATCATCGAGTAATAACTCTATATTGGTAAACGACCATGGTGTATAATAAATATCATGTATCATAAATATGCGTGTGCGTGTGTGTAGATGTAAGCTTTGACATTCACATTCGATAAGTAAAAACAATATTGAATGTATAAAATGTATTGACCCCAATGGCATGTCTACTTCAAATCTACATAAATAATCCTCTTCCATTTATTATATTACCCGGCCCACTTATTAGTTATTTTAAATACCTATTGACTCAAATAATAGATGCAATTAATTTGTTGTTAAGACAGCGATCATGAACAACTCGACCATAGAGTCATTACTGAATAATAGAACATTAAATATTACATAGGGTTATCTAGGCTTTATGACTTGACATATATATTAAAATTAAGATTTATGTAGATTTGAAGTAGACATGCCATTGGGGTCAATACATTTTATATACCTATTCAATATTGTTTTTACGTATCGAATCATACACATCTACACACACGCATACACATATCTTTATGATATTTATTATACACCATGGTTGTTTACCAATATTATAGAGTTATTACTTGATGATGTATTATATTAAATATTATGTGTTATTATATATGTGTTTGTTATACTCTTACTCTTATGCCAATACTATAGAGTTAAATGTACTGAATTATATAACACATTTAATGTATCATCATTCTATTTTATCATTACCAAGTTAATGCTATTGTTTTTATCTATTCTATGTGACTCTTTGATAGTAGAGCTGAGATCGTATGAATTGTATTTATTAAATAAATAGTAAATAGTACATTATAAGTTAAGGTATCAAATTTAATGCATGTAATAATATAACAGTATGTCAATATAATTCAGTGCATAATGATATGAATAAAATATAAAACATTAGAGCCCTAAGTATTATTCAATGTGTTACATAATTCAGTACATTTAACTCTATGAGTATTAATATAATATATCATTCACTAATAAATATGTGTTTGTAGATGTAAGTTTGGGCGTCTCTACTCTCTACTTCAAAACTACATAGGTAAATCCAAGCATTAAAGTAATTTAGTATAATTCTGAAATATGTCAAGTCACAATCAACAGAGCCCTATGTAATATTTAACGTTCTATCATTGAGTAATGACTCTTAGGTTGAGTCATTAAATGAATTGCTTGTATTATTTAAGTAGGTACATTAGGTATTTCAACTTTCAAGACAGTTGTTTGCTATGTCCTATGGATACTATTTTGAATCATCGTTAAGTAATAACTCCATGCTGGTAGCTGCTAGAGTCTAGTATGAAAGGGATGTGTAAAATGATTTCCTCTAAGGGGATGTTCATATTCCAAGTGTCAGTAAATACAAAGTTTATGCCTAAGTGTTCTTACTTCAAAGACATTGCGTAGGGATTTATGTCTCGCATCAAACCGTCCAATAGTCCCATCACATCAACGGACAGTTCACGCCGCTGATTTCTCCTATTGGCCATCCCGACGCGGCGGTCGTTGGCCTCTGCGGACTCCAGGAAATACAATTGACAGTAGTTCGCATCTGCTCGATCAACGGCCACGTCATTGTTGATCCTCTGATACGTCTGGCCGTGGATACACATCGTCGGCGGTCCTCGCCCTGGTAGAGCGTTGTTGTACCGACGAATGTCTGCTCGGTATCTACGACCATCCTGCGAATCATCAATCAACAAATTCATTAGTAAGTATGGGGCGCGCAACAACGCGTGTCGTCCTGCAGCGGTCACTTGACCGTTGTTACAACACGTGGAGAAGTGTCCCCGGGTCGTTTCCTCGCCACTGAAGTGGCGAGCGTTACAGTGCAAGCAGACTCTGTCCAACGCGCCCGCGTTGTGACGTTCTGGAAGAGGGTGTGTCACGCCCGCCGGCCGGTAAACGGGAATTGGTCCAACCTGCAATTTACAATGATAATTAATTTTATATTTAAGTAAGACATAATATTTACCGACCTCTTCGACGACTCCTGGCTGCAACTCGTCGAGCACGTCCGCAAACTCCAGGTCTGCTTGCACTTCGTCTATTTGCACTTCGACCACTTCCACGTCCTCTCCTCCATCTACCTGGACTTCGACCAATTCCACATCTACCACCCACTCCATCTGGACATCGACCACTTCCATGTCCTCCTCCGGGTACTCGGCCCCTTCCACCTCCTCCACCGGGACACTGACCACTTCCACGTCCTCTCCTCCATCTACCTGGACTTCGACCAATTCCACATCTTCCACCCACTCCATCTGGACATCGACCACTTCCATGTCCTCCACCCCCTCCTCCAGGACCTCGGCTCCTTCCACATCTTCCACCGGGACGCCGACGACTTCCATGTCCTCCACCACCTCTACCTGGACCTCGGCTCCTCCCACATCCTCTACCTGGATGTCCTCTTCGTTCCCGACTACCTAAAAGTTAGGTCGAGTTTAGAGTAGGTGCACATTTATTCCCACTACATAATATAATTATTATAGTTTAACCCGGAGTCAGTGTACGATTAGTATGATTTTGCCGACTTTAATAATAATTAAATACTTATAGTAGAATGTATCTTATTACTTTTAGCAAAGAATATATCATTATATCTATATAAAAATACACCTAGTCATAACCAACTGTAACCATAACTATCATTCATAATTGACCTGAGATTTTCAAGAGGAAAAATTCAACCTCAATAACATCAGTGCAATTAAAAAATTCACACAAGAACGTTTATTTGGTTGTACATTCATACATATTTATAATTTTTCTTAGGATGAAAATAACAACAAAAAATGTATTGCGCTCTTAACTCTGTAACTCCACCTAAATCTGAGATCTGCCTGTATATAAAAAATTAATTGCAATAAAGTATATGATAATTGATTTAGACATTGCTCAGAGTACCACATGTGAAATGATAAAATACCTATCTAGTACACAACTTTCAAATAAAGGAGTGTGTGGTAGTAATATTGAGCACTGTGTAAGAAAATGTTTAAGTACCTATAATGAAAGTTAAAATACAGTGAGTTAACTGTAACTCACACGACGTGTCCCGTATGAATGGGCTTACAGTTAAAATAATTTTTATACAGAACTTTTACTTACAACAATACAAAGAAGAACATTTAATCGTATTTCAATAAAGAATAAATAGTAAACATATAAATTATAGAATTGTGTTAGGTTAGGTTCAATAATAGGTTTTGCAGTATCAATAACAACAATAAGTATAGGTATCAAAATAATTATTTGTTTTCGAACAGCAATGTTGTTCAAGGTATTTTTCAAAGAATAAGAATAAAAAAACAGCGATAACGAAAAAAAGAGTGTAATTTATACAGGACTTTAATCGGTTGTGTATTCATACATATTTATAATCTCGTGTCGGTTAGATAAAGTTATGTAGATATGTAGATTATGTGTAACTATAATGTGTAATGTGAATTATGTGCAACTATAATGGGCAAAGTGAATATTAAGTACGTAAGTACTTAGGTTAGACATTACTCACTGTCGTCGGAGGGGTGTGTGAAGTATGATAATTACACATTGCTAATAACCGATAGTAATAAAACAAATAATATAGTGGTTCCTAGTCATATAATGTTAGTATAGTTCTATTAACCGTTATAGTATAGTATTTATATTGCTTGGTTAATGAGTAAGTTTTATACAAATGTGCAGTTTGTAGGTTAATGTATGTTTTGTATTTTGTAGGATAGGGAACAATTAAAAAGTGTATAAGAAATCATTATGAATGCCTATATTAAAAGTAAATTTAAAATACAGAGATGCATGACTAACTGTAATTACTACTCGTAGTCATTGGAGGCCACACTATGAGCACTGTACAATTAATAATGCTAATATTTAACTACACATTTTTCTAAGTTCTGCCTAACCTAACCTTAATGCAATATAATAATGAAATGTAAGTACTGCTGAATGTATGTAACCACCTAAAATTGACATTGTAGTTGTATTGAGATAGTAAAAGACTTTGTAGTGACTTTTGCTAAGTAAAACATGTTGCTGTTGTGCTGTAGTGCAGGGTCTAAAACAGTGTACATAATATTTTGTTATTTTGGGTAACATTTAAAATTACCTAAACCAAAATCTAATCTCTGGCCAGCCTAACCAATAATAAGTATTATTTATAATAATAATAAATGTAAGTATCTACTATAAAATATACTTATATAAAAATAAAATATGAGAAGGTATTGAAATAATCTTAACACTACTGAGAATAACACATGTGAAATGATAAAAAAACTATCTAGTACATACACAATTTACAAATAAAGGAGAGAGAGCTAGTTAGTAGAGAGCTATTCTAGGATAACTTTGTGTAGTAGTAATATTAAGATGTAAAACATTTATGGTATAGTATAAAGAAATGTAGGAATCAAAATAATTATTTGGTTCAGTCAACGGTATCAATGTGTTTAATATGCAATAACACCATTAACACTATTGTTCAAGTTATGTGAAATTATATCAATATATGAAGTCGAATGTAAATTCAGGCTTTTAGTTTTCAAGAATGCCGTACCTAGTCAGTATAGTATAGTATGGTAAAGTATAATTAGTATACTAACGGAGACACTATACTTATTGTCATTAAATTTAATAATTACATGTCGTGGAATAAACTGATACTGATGAAATGAAATTACCGCTTCCCTATGTAAAGTAATTTCCATATTGTAAAAGTATAGGTACACGCATTGGACCGTTGTCGACATACAAAACATAACACAACTCACCGTCAAAAAGTACACAGGTAGGTATTTATTATGTTTGGCGGCATACTCGTGCAGTAGGTTTATGTTGTAATAAAAACGTTGAATATCGTCAAGTCAAGTTAGGCAGCTTCTTATAAAACACAAGTTCGTGTACACATCGGGTGTATTAAACTCATGAGAGTACACAACGGTATTAGTGGCAAAGTAACAAAGTGTATTTACAGCCAAGTAACCATAATGTTATACACTCACCAGAGACGGCACCGCTGTGTGTGACAGGTGGCGGCGTCGTGCATCTCCTACGACGTAGTCAACACCAGCGACGAAATGCCTGGAACACAGCTTGGATGTGCGGTTCACGGCGAGACCGCGGTCCACCACAAACGCCACCCACTCGAGACGACGTAAGCCATTTGGAAATCTAAAGGTCACAATACAATATCATTACGTCGATATTCATTAACGCGTTGTGTGAAATCGTAAATACCCGTGAACTGAAACGCCATCGATATCGTCCACATTCCCACATATCACACAGCGTTTGACCATCGTGACGGGGCAGCCTAAAGAGTGAAGTTTTAATGATGTAGTTTAACATTTTTAAAATGTCAAGTGAAAAAAATTATATTGCTAATCAGTGTGTTATCAGTGTGTGTACTATTTTTAGAAAGACGGTGAATATTATTATTATTATGTTATTGTCATTAAATTTGTGTACGGTCTTAAAACGAACTCGCGTATAAATCTACGTCCGGTTATGAACACCGAACGCGAATAATATTTCGAAGAGCTAGTGTAATAACAATAATAACAATACACGTGTTTTAGTATGAAAAGTGTTACTCAATTGTATGAAAAGCGACGTTCGATGGCCTAAAAAAAAAAAATTACGTTCTGTTAAAACAACGTATGCGCTCGCGCGTGTAAAAGGCGTCCGAAATGCGCACAGAAAAGTTAAGGGAACTAAGAAAACAGAGAAAAATTACTTTTCGGTGCGCTAAGACGTTCGCCGTCCGGACACTGGGCACAAGTTGACGTTTGATGACACGGCGCGTTTCACGTCGCTAAAGTTTTTCCCCGCGCGGCTACTCACTACACCGATAACGTCAGGTTAGGTACGCGTTACTCATAAGTCATAATCTTAAATCTTATGGCAGTACTGTAGTATTGCGTTTATTATATATATAATATATATATAATAATAATAATAATATAATATAAATCAAATAATTGTAATCAAATATTAACGCACGTAATTAACATAACAATAATAAGTATAATACAGCATTATTAAACTTCAATACCTTGACACCGTCTTAGCGTTTTGTGGGTACTCATATAGTATATAAAAAAAAAATATATAGCAGTTAAACTACCTATGTAGCTATGCTCGACTACATTTTACTTAATTTTACTTAGTCCTATCTCATCACCGACATTAGGCACCCACGCTTAATTAAGTCGGTTCAATCAATACCATGCACCTACTCTTTAAGTAGATGGGTAGGTAAACTAAATTTTTCACTACCCATTAAGAGGCCGTCCTAGTAAAAGTAAAACGAATGCAACGCTCAAGAGATGGCGTTGTGCGCCGTATTGCCGCCGTCGCGGTAGGCCGTAACCACGCCCATCGTGTACGCGACGGGGCCCGCTTGTTGTAATCGCGGGAGAGGTACATTATTATTTCACGGACGGTCGTACAGGACGTTTCGCATCATTACAGACCGTTGCGTAAATTGTCGCCTATGAATTCTACATGGTGCGCTGCCTCCTAGCTCACAAGTCGCAAACCTACTTTTTAATTAAAGCTCCTGTTTGCTTAAAAATATTAACCAATGAATTAAGTATAACAATTATTATATTCCATAACTCGATTTATATTTCTAACCCAATTATCTACTTTTTAAAATACAAGTAAAATAATAATTTCATTAAAATTAAATAGATTTTTTAGTAATAGTGTAACGTATTTTACGTTGTTACTTATAAGTGACATGAAGCAATTTTTTTACGATAATTTAATCTCCTAAATAAATATTAGCTACATTTTAAATAGTTTTGATTACTTAATATTGATGTATTTACTTATTTCAATTTTAAACATATAATACATAAAATATGAAGTTGATGTTGTACATAATGTTTATTAAATAAATATAAATAAAATAATATATTAATTATATAATTGCAATTTGCAGTACCTATGTAAAAAAAGGGGGTCAAGTGGATGTCGCTCCGCTGTACAGTAAGCTACAAGTAGATCACTGTACTATAATGGATGGTATTAAATTTGAATTCAATGATATAATATCATTGTATACGAAAAACGATTCTGAGCGGAGACGGTATGTCAGTCTAGGATATTTTAAATTATATTGATATTGTTATTTTACGGTAGCTGCTAAGTTGAATTAATATTATTCATATTATTTAATTATTAACCTAAAATTATCAGTGATGCTATAAAAATATTATAATATATACTTTTACTCGTTAAAATTGATTTTAATATGTAATTCCGTCCAAATTTGAACTTAAAATGTCTATAAAAAATAACTGTGTTTAAATATTTTTTAGATTTTTTGATACAGTATGTACTATTTATTAGAATCTTTATTTTAAATTTTCAATCCTTAGTTAAGAAAACTGAACATTTTATAATTGTTTAATTACAATGATTGATAATTTTCGAGATTTTGATAAATTTTGTCAAAATTCGAACTTTAAATGATTATAAAAAAAATGTGTGCCTATGTATTTTTAATATTTTTCAATTGCTATTGTAATAATATATCAGGAGCCTTGTATTAAATTTTCATTATTTTTGGCCCAACAAATAAAATTTTATTGATATTAATAGAAAAAAAAAATAAAAAATTTGAAAACTGAAATCGTCCGTAAAAAGCTGAAAAACAGTCAAAATTTATTCAAAATTAGATGGTGTATAGAAATAGCTTATATAAACATTCAGTGAAATTTTCATGCATCTACAGTTATTTGTTTTTGAATTGCAACAAAATAAGAAAATCGCTACGTGAGAAATCGAGTGAATATCGAATCTTGTACAAATTTGAACTTAAAATGCTCATAAAAATTTATTATGACTTGCTTATAAACTTTTTTTTATTGATAAAATTAGGCAAACTTATGAGGAATCTTGTATTACATTTTCAAATCTTAGATTTAAAAAGAAAAATTTTTATGAATTTCTAACTCAAAATAAATTGCACATTTTCGTCATTTTTACGTATTTTGTCAAAATTTGAACTTTGATTACCTATAAATAAAAATTGTGACTACGGATTTTAATATTTTTCATCTGCCTTTGAAACTATATATTAGAAGCCTACTATTAAATTTTCAAGATTTTTTACCCGACAAATAAAATTTTATTGACATTTATAGAAAAAAAAACTAAAAAAAGGGCGGGTAAGTGTATGTCGCTCTGCTGTATACAGTAGGTTACAAGTGAGTCACTGTAATGGATTGTGTTAGATTTTAATCCAATGATATAATATCATTGAATAAGAAAAACGATTCTGAGCGAAGACGGTCAGTCAGTCTATAATATCTTACTAAGTCTAAATGTATTTGATGATATTATTGTGAATAAAGTAATTAATTTTAGTGTTATAGGCATTAGTATTTACTATAGTTGGTTAAATTCATTTTTCTCAAAAAAATTATATTTTAAAATGCCATTGCGTGTATATAAAATATAACAATATATTCTAAAAGTTTCATATACCAACAAATAATATTTTTAAATTATATCAAAATAACTAAAATCATTATTCTTGGTTTAAATATGAAATTTTGTCTAAATTTGAAATTAAAATATCTTTAAAAAATAAATGTATTGATATATTTTTTAGATTTTTTGGTTACAGTATGATTTATTTATGAGAATTTTTGTTTTAAATTTTCAACACTTAGCTATAAAAACTGAACATTTTATAATTTTTTAATTACAATGATTTATAATTTTCGAGATTTTGACAAATTTTGGCTTTATTATTATGACGCTGAACATTTTTTCTTTCTAAAGAGTCTTCATCAAACTCTTGATTTTTAATGTAATTATTGTGTTTATGAGACCGTAGTATTAGATTATGAGTAATGCTAGAAAAAAATCCCGCTAGAAGCTTTGTACTCCACCCAAAGGTTTGATATAAAAAAGTAATATTAATACCTGTGTCAACAAGTGTTAATATTAAGTTCCAACTGTCGTAAACCAACCCCATAATATAGATATCACACTTCAGTGTTGTCATTTGGGGAGCAGGGTGGGCATTTGTTCCTCCTTTATCTTTAGCGGGCCGCTAACAAGCCAGGGATGTGCTAGCTAGTTTTATACTTTCTTATATACAGTATAGCTTAGGTAGTATATGTAGGTAGAGTTATTATAGGTATATAATTATTACGGAAAATTTTTTTTCTCAGTTCTATGATGGACCGATCTAAAATATTTGCCTCTCCCCTTCTCAAAAACTGAAATTACGCCACTATATTATACTAGAGCTGGCGGTATTTACGGTATACCGGTGAGTCACCGGTATTTGGAACTACCGGTATTTAGAAATACCGGTATTTCAATATTCCGGTATACCGGTATTTTTCGGTACGGCCGCAGAGCTGGCGGTATTTACGGTATACCGGTGAGTCACCGGTATTTCAATATTCCGGTATACCGGTATTCTTCGGTACGGCGACGGCAGCACGGCGGTGCCGATTACGTGGCCGTGCTATTTCAGTAGCAAAGAGACGGTATATACCGAAGGAACAGTATTTATCGAAGAGACGGTATTTACCGAAGACACGGTATTTATCTGAGAGACGGTATTTACCGAAAAAATTTACGGTATTTACCATACCGGTATACCGACAGAAACCGGTATGTAAACACATACCGACTACCGGTGAGTGAATTTCACATACCGCCAGCTCTATATTATACAAACCTTTCTACATGCATAACTTCCACGAGACTCCATAAAAATAACAATTTTTTTTCAAATTTTACATAGGTTGGTACTTTTTATAGTCGAATATAGCACTGTAATTATTACATTATAACCTATAAACTACGTACTTCATAACGATGACTTTAGTATAAAATACAATACTAAGTCATCTAGCTATATCAATGAATGAGTATGGGACATTATATATTTATATAGTTAGACTACTTAGACTAAAATACGCGCGTACACCTTCGAATACAATATACAATAATAAATAGCGTAATAGGTACATAATTTAATACGAGGCTCCTAATAGTAGTTGAAAAATATTAATAATACATATTCACACTTTTTTTTTTACAAGCATTTAAAGTTCGAATTTTGGCAATAGAAAATACATAAAAATGTGCAAATTATTTTATGTTAGAAATTCATAACAATTTTTCTTATTAAATCTAAGATTTGGAAATTTAATAGAAGATTCCTCGTAAGTTTTTTTAATTTTATAAAAAAAATACCTACCGGACATTCAAATTGAATTTTTATGAGTGTTTGAAGTTCAAATTTTTACAACATAGGATAATATTGATATTATTCACACAACCATACATAATTTATTATTTATCTCATTTTGATGTAATTAAATATTGTATATAATTTTAACAATTTACACTGTATGTATATTTTATCAATTCCTATAACACTTTCACTCTTTCTGAGCTGTTTACGGACATTTTCGATTTTTTTTAGTTTTTTCTATTGTCAATTTGTTATTAAATTTGTTGGATCAAGAAGCGTGAAAAATTAATACAAGGCGTTTGATATATTGTTACAATATAGCAATTGAAAAATATTAATAATACATGGTCGATTTTTTTTTTAAAGTTCATTCAACATTTGAATTTTGAATAAATTTGTCAAATTTTCAAATTTTAAATTATTTTGTAGTTAAAAATATAAGGCTCCCGTCTTAGCTCAGATTCGTTATTCTTCAGCAATGATATTATAATATCATCGAATTTTAATTTAACACAATTCAGTATAATCACTTGTAATAACATACTGTACAGTAGAGCGACACCCACTTGCCTACCTTTTTTTTACTTGTACAGTTATGCTAATTTTTTTATTTATTTTTATTTTTTATATGAAATATACAATCTGTACCCTGAGGCACAATAAGAATATGGGCTAAATTACAATGACATGATTGAAGTGTTTTGCTTCTTCTTGGACGGTTTTTATTAGGTACGCTAATTTAAATTTAAAAAAAATTCGTCTTGAATATCAAATCGCTAATTTGATAGAAGAATTGTCTATAGTTGAAAAAAAAATTGTTTAAATCGTACGCTTTCCAGCTATTTGGTGACGATTTTATGATATAATATTATGTAGTTCCATTTTGCGTAAACTTCGCTAGTAATATGAATACGAATTATAACATCGAAAAATAAAATAATATTATTCATTGACAGAATTATTATTTTCGTATCGACGTATTTGGCTATTTATAATCCGTGCGCGGCTGCCATAAATAACCGGTTTTGACCACGGTGCGTTAAGCTGCATATGCACGCGGGGTGGTGGTAGAAGTACTATTTCAGAATGCTGCCGCTGTAATCGTTCTAGCAGCACATGACGACGGCAAATTCGTAATTTTTTTGCCCAAAACATGCTTTCGTACTTCCAATAGTACTCAGGCCTCGTTGATCGTAGAAACATGGTTTTGGTATCAAAATAATCACGAGAAGTTGTACTAAATATTCTTGGAACAGATTTTCGATATCTAATTTTGTCGATTTTATATAATTTTTTAAAAAAATGAAAATTAGTACAAACTTCAAATACAAATAAAATTGGTTAGAAAAAAAATTTTAAAATTCTGTTCCAAGAATATTTAGTACAACTTCTAGTGATTATTTTGATACCAAAACCATGTTTCTACGATTAACGAGGCCTGAGAACTATTGGAAGTACGAAAGCATGTTTTTCGGTCGATTTTTTTCTACTGTGACGGCCTCTTAAGGCATTAACATTCAAATACATATACGCATATAGTTATTATTACAATATGCTTAGTATGTGTATATATACCTATTAAGCAGACAATACAAAACTCATAGGTAACTGCTATTGTAAGTAGCTCTATAACACTATTCAACCACCTCCATTAACTACTTTACAAAATGTAATACAACAGTATTGTATAAGTATACAAATGTTGCTGTGTCATTATATCATTGTGAAAACTACATTTTACTTCCAATAATAGTCCTACCCTATCACCGACATTATACTTTGTATTAGGTAACCGTACTCAATTCAGTTAGTTCAATCAATATCATGTAAGTACCTACTCTTTAAGTAGGTAAACTACAAATATAATAACATATATTAGGTACCTACTACTGTGACTTATAAGTAGGTATCTGCTATGTACATATTACATGCATACGCATGAGTTATAACTATTGTGAGTATTTAATTTAACTATTTAATCGCCTCGAACAACCAATTCCCTTACACGGTGCAATAGAAATATCCAGACGTTTTATTAGTCAACATACAATATAATATACGAATGAATTAATCAATAAGTCCGTAGCAATAATCGTTTAAACCGAACGCGGCTAAAAAGAATTAATACAAAATAAATAAATCGCAAAAAAAAAATGAAAAAAAGAATTTCGAATTAACACGGCCGCCGCAAATTTCCACAATCCGGCCCCGCTCGGCGTCGAACGCTCCACCGTCGGTTGACCTGCCTACCGCCTAATCCTACCTACCTACCTATCGAGTTGAGAACTGGTGTGAAATCAATGCCCATTAAGTCGTCTCGCCGCCGCGTTCTGACGAAGAAAACGAAGAAAAGAATGAAAAAAAAATCGAAAAAAAAGAATTCCGAATTAACACGGCCGCCGCAAATTTACACGACAATCCGCCGCGGCCGGTATCGAACGCTCCACCGCCGGGTAACCTGCCTAACGCCCTAATCCTACCTACCTACCTATCGAGTTGACAACTGGTGTGAAATCTCTGTCTCTTAAGGCGTCTCGCCGCCGAGGCGAATCGCGAACGCTACGCCGTCGTCCGCCCCGCGGTCACCCGGATCGGGCGGTCTGCCGCGTCGGACGGCGGACGACGTCCTCGGCCGCGTTCTCCCGGAGAGAACGCGATTTACGGGAAAAAAATACAAAACGTCTACGCGTATATACGGCATATATATATATAGTATATATAGTAGTAGTAATATAGTAATGACGACGCCGCGGTCTACTGTCGTCGGTTTTACTCGCCCGCGGCACTCGCCGGGATCGAAGTGGGGCGGCGCGCCGACGGTAAATTTAGCGGGGATTCCGAATACGCGGCGAACGGCGAGATGAGACGTTTAAAAGAGGGTTAAAACTCGACTTTTCGGAAAAAAAACGGCCAGACGGCGCGCTTCGGCGGCGGGCGGTCCGCGCGCGATCTCCGCCGAGAAAGGGTCGAGACGAATAAAGCGCGTAGACGTGTGGCGGTTAAATCTCCCGGGGAACGCGAATAAGGTCCGAGCGGGGCCGCGCGTCGCCCCGTAGGGGGGTAAAACTCGACTTTTCGAAAAAAAAAGTCGAATTTCTCTCGAAAACTCGTAAAATTGATAAGGCGTCGGCGATAACGCGGCGACGGCTGCGCCGCCGCGAATCTCGGCGGAATCGGATTTTTTCATTGGCGCGCGCTGATTCTACCCGCCGCACGGTCCGTTTTTCGCTCCATTATTCACTAAATAACGCATAAAAACGCCATAGGGGGCGCCCTCGGCTTCACGTTTTATATATTAGGACTAGACTTCGGTCGTTTGTCATCCCGCCTGCGGCGGAAAGACTGTGTGGGCGGTGGTGCTCTTTGTCGATTCACCTCGGGCGATGCTGCGTTTTTCGATCCGGCCTGCGGCGGGAACGCGGGGTCGTCGGGTATCGTCGCGTTGGCAGCACTGGTCTGGCGGTAATTTTTGAACGCGGAAGAGTGTCTAGTCGTAAGTCACGGCCGCTGAAAATCGACCGGCGATTCAAGTCGATCGTACGACAAATCCGGCCAGGTGGGCAATCCAAAGACGTGTATGTCCGGTACTCGAGCGTGTTTGTTGAAATCGGAAATTCGGATTCTGAGTTTGAGTGTCTAGCTATCACTCATCTCGGGAGAAAGTCGATTCCCGAACGGACAATCCGCTCGCGGCGGATCGGATGCAGTGGGAGTCTAAGTCGCTCGTATGCAAGTAGATGGTCAGGTAGGCCTTGCACCGAGCGTGTATGTCCGGTTCTGGAGTGTGTGTGTTGAAATCGTGAATTCGGATTCTGAGTTTGAGTGTCTAGCTATCAGTCATCTCGGGAGAATGTCGATTCCCGAACGGACAATCCGCCTACAGCGAAAAGTGCTCGAAACGGCCGTTCAAATCTGAAAAAGCATACAGGAGGTAACAAAATTGTATTTTTTGATAATTATAGAGAAAAGTTATCAGATGTTATCATTGTTATTATGTTTTCGCGGTTATAACAAATAAGTCGACAAAATCTAATTTTCTGATTGGCTGCTATTTTTACCGCGTCAAGAGACATCAATGCATTGCCAGCTGCATGTTATTTGGTTTTTGTCAAACATTGCTCAAAACACCTTTCAAGTGAGTACACGTCGGTTATAGTATTAAAATAATATTTCTTAGGTTATGTATCGAACAATTTCATACGTATTTGAATAAAACTATTTTTTTTTTTTTGAAATCTAGCATGCTGAAAGATTTGAGCGCCAACACCAACACCAACACGTCTTATTACAACGGCCGTGGTATGCGGGTGTATAATGCACCCGTGTACCACGGTGCTGCGCCCGTCCGCCGTCCGGGAGGAAACGCCCGACGTAAGTATCTAATAAAAAAAAGCACATGCGTATTGCATAAGCCAAGTATAACACTAAACATGATTTGTACGTTTCAGGATGTTACAGGTGCCATCAGGTGGGTCACGTGGCCAGGAATTGTGGTAAGTTTGTCCTATTATTTATTTTGTCACGTGCTAAGCTTTTGTAACTTTTATCAGACTCCCCCTGCGTGGTACCTGCGGCATCGTCGGTGGCGGCGAATGGGCAACAGCCACGGCCACAGCAGCGGCAACAGCCACAGCGGCAACAGCAACAGCAGCGGCGGCGGGGCCGTGATAGAAGGTAAGATCGCAAATACCAAAATATGTCAATCATCAAAAACATAAAATGTATTGTTTTCAGTAGTTCAGTCGGACAAAACTTGGGGGAGGGGATGGAGGGGTCGCCGGCCGCAGCCTCCACTCCTGAACCGTCGGGTGAGGTGTGGCTGACGACCACCTCGACGGCTAGCAATGAAAAGTAAGAATAGTCAATATTATATAAATAAAAATATTAAAAAAATATAATTATATACATCATTTTCAGTGTGGTCGGGTCCGCAAACAGCGGGAGGTGGGCGGTTACGGCCGATGGTAAGTTTCAATTTGACGATTTTGTCTACTTCATAATTTATTTAACATTGTATTTTTTTAAATATTTTTCAGAATGAATAAAGCACTATTTAATGTAACTTTTATTGTTATTTATTATTTCAATCCTTGTTCCCAATTGTTTTATGAACTGTAACTGTAACGTTTGTCAATTGACAATTGTGTGTGAGGTGTGTCATTGAATATTTTAGTAGTTGGTTAACAACAGTAATATATTATTAGTGATAATAAAATAGGTAAGTGAAATGTGTTGCTGGTTTGAAATGTAAGTGTTGAAAACCTTATTTATTCATCAGAATAGAGTTTACTTCACAAAATGTGCTAAAAGATAATTAACCATTATAACTGTAGTCCACTGGTGTTAAAATTTAGTAGTTTTATAAAATCCCACATTGTAATGACATTGTCGGGCAGGTGTTGTAATCAATTGAAAATATTTGTATAGTGTACATTGTTGTTAATACTGACTGGTAAATAATCGTATTTTTACATAAAATAATGTACACACTGAAAAGTAATTGATATTATAGAATAATTAATAATATTGTTGTTGAGAATATAAAGTATTTTGGTGTTATCTGTGACAATTAGTATATTATAATATCATCATTGATTATAAATACATATATAAATATATATATAATAATATTCTTATTATATTATATGAGTAAGTATTTATAATCAATGATGATTATAATTATATGTAGGTGCTGTTCAAATAGCTTGGCAACGGTCATTAGACTAATTGCAATAATTAAACCATAACACTGTTTTTCAGTACCAATTAGTGTAATGACTTTCCAATTTTTTTGATTAACCTGTATATTAGCAGCAACATAATAATAAAAATAATAGTAGTGTGATAAATGTTACTATACATGAGAGTATTAATAAATAATAATATTTTTTTTCATGTGATAAGATGTGTTCCAAGCTATTAGCTACCTGCTACATAGGTGAACGATTAAGGTATGACTAAATCAAATACATCACAAACACAATTGAACTGTTATCTATAGTATTAGTTGGAATAGTCTATATCAATCGTTGATCGACTATAATATTTTAGTTATGGATTTAAACCAATAATTGATCATACTCAGGGATAAAGAAGTATGTAATCTAATAATAAAAGTAATACACAATAGTATAATAATAATAATAATAATAATAAGTATAATACAATAAGTATAATCAAACGTAATATGTATAATAATTGAAATACTACAGTCACAGTTAACCAACCGTCATATCATAAGCACATGAAACAAAAGTGTATTTATCTACACACGGTATTGACAGTAAAAAATGAAAAATTCAATGTATTGTAGGTATTTTACAGTACGAACACAATGTTACATAGTTAAAAGGTAATTACAATTGCGATTGAACAAATAGATAGTGATACGACATGTTACAAAATGTTGAGGTTAATTGTTAATTTGACTAATTTTAATACTGATACTTAAGAAACAAAATACAAAGGAAAATCATACTGTTATAATATAGAACGTCGACAGTCGTCCATAGACATTGAAGTACGAATTTAAGGTTATACAATAACATAATTAATCTTTTAAGTTAAATACAGCGACAATATTTACAGTGATCACAGAATTAAATTTGTCTTTTTTTAATAATATATAAGGTTTAACAATAAAAAGTAAAACAAATAAATACATTAGGTTAAACATTAAAAGCATTTGTCATTTTGTTGGGTGTCATTTCAAAAATGTTTCTAAGGGTTTTCAGTTGTGGTTAACATGAATGAAACACAGAGTGGGAACTGAACCAATAATATCACTGTTGAAGGTAGCAGTGCTATGTTGAGAAGTCTACGATGTTGGCCTGGCATGTTGTGGTTTGTATCTCAATGTTTCCTCACAAAACAGCCTAAAAATACAATATACCAGTTTATTATTTTATATCCTATCTTAATTTATTGCTATATTATAAATATTTTTTAAGTAACTATTACTATATATATATTTTTTGTTTTTCTTTCTTTCTTTTCTAATTTATAATAATTTATTACTATATAAACTTTTAAAAAATTTAATATTTAATAATTGTTTCTTATATTCAACTTAGTCTTATTTTATCTTATTTTATTTTATTCTATTACTATTAACACACATATGTAAAATGATTTAGAACTCCAATTTCGCCAATAAGAGGTATACCTCAGTGGTGAATTGGGCCAATTAAGCAAAACAATTTATGAATAACATCTTTAATAACTGTATATAATAATTGTATAATTTGTATAATATTTATTTGAATATTTATTTTTGGCCAATAAATTATCTTATCTATCTTAACTATTCATAATAACCTCAGTGTTGTGTCAAGAAGTCTCCAGAAACAAAAAAACCTCGAACACAGCTTGGGAGACTTGTGACCAATGGTGTTGCACGAACTGCGTCCATATCCGTCGAAACCTAAATGTAAATGTGAATGTGAGTATAACGGTCATGTTCATTGGGACGTAAATGGTTCATACTTACTTGTGTATAGAAACCCCATGGCGGCATCAAGTTTCCACACCAAACACAGTTGTTCACCATTTTTCAACAGCCTGAAAATGTTAATTCTATAAGTATGCTGAAAACCAGTTAATTAATTTAATTTCAAAACGTTTGACATTAGTTACAAATTCACTTTGCAGTGAATAAGCATCCAGAGAGAACCACGGGGAGGTTGTCAAACT
>JANEHU010004791.1:0-38671 GCA_027563435.1 Nasonovia ribisnigri
TATTAATTAATTTGTATGAAAAATAATTATTTTAAAAATTAATTTTATAAACAGACAAGAGGATTAGATATGAAAAAAAAAAATAGTTTATCTATATCTTACAAGATACCTAATGTAGTAAAGTTGTTGTTATTTAGCACATTTTATCTGTTATACTATAATTGTACATGTTTCTACCCTCCATAGTTTGGTAATTAAGATAACTGTACCATTGTAACACAGATATTTTGATGTCATGAACAGGGTTTGAGACAGATATTAGCTTAATACTGATATAATATCAAATTGTTACAATAGTAATTTGATTTTAACTTTAATTTTTTAAAAAAATTATTTTATAATGAAATGAGAATAAATAAAATAAATACAAAGAATCAAACAATTTTTTAGATGGGTTCTTTATGACACGTTTTAGTTTTTTAATATATATTTTCTACTTTAATGTGATGCAAGTGATAACCATTAACAAAAACTAAGGAGATTATCCATTTTTTAGATTGTTTAATTTTGGTTATTTAAATGTTTTTTTTTTATTGTTGATTTGAGGTTTTTTTTAGCCTTGAACCCTGTTCACGACAAAATTTCTCACATTTTATACTGATATTATTATGAACCATTAGGGTGGCCAAAATGCGCGGCGCTGGCTAACCCGGGTGGCGGTTGTTTTTGTGTTTCGGTCGCCTTACCATTACGCACCGAACACCGCGTGTAGACGCCGCGCGTGTGCTTCAGTTAGCTTGGGGGTTGCGTCTGTGGGGTACCCCGCTAGATTCCACTTCGCGTTTCCGTTTCACGAGGGATTTCATAAAGTGTCGCTCGTCGCGGACGCGGGTGTCTCCAGGAGAATTACCCAGAGAGCCGGGGACGCTCGCCGTGCCGATCCGTATCCGCGGGCCGGAAGTTTGAAAAAGAAAATAAATTATATTTTATCCGTAGACGGCAGTGGTGGTGTCGGTCGACGCGGCCGCGTATTCCTCGCGATGAGTTCCATCCCAGTACCGATTTTCCACTTGCACGATTATAATTGCCGTGTATGTTTTTTTTAACGGGGCCGTCGCAGCGTCGCGGTCCACGGTTTGGCGGACGAACCACCGTGTCGGTTAATACGAAATTTTTTTTTCCAATCCACGTTCCACGTTGCTCAGCCATGCCGGGGTAGTGCACATGACGGCAACCTGGGTGATATCGTTCGTAACGATGCGGATTTCAACTTTTTCGTTTTGGTTTTTTTCAATGCGCCATAACTCGTCGCCTCCCGGTCAAATCGCGACGACACCGAGAAGTGATCACGTCGTGCGTTCCGAAGTCTATCAGATACCGGTGTCGGCGAAATGTATATTCGAATATTATTATTTTTTTTTATTTTTTTTTCGGTCATCCACGGCCGCGCCGCGGACGGTATTTTGATTACCCCGTCGCCGGTACGCTGACGTCCCGCGGAGATCACTCCCACGACGTCTGCTACCCACGTTCGTTGCATTGCGATCGCCCAGTCGAGGTCCACCGTTTCTCCGGTTGCACGATTACAGTTACCGCGTAGGTCGTTACACGGCGATGACAGCGTCGTTGTCCACCGGAGTTTCGCCCTTGCACGATTGCAATTGCCGTGTATGTTTTTTTTAACGGGGCCGTCGCAGCGTCGCGGTCCACGGTTTGGCGGACGAACCACCGTGTCGGTTAATACGAAATTTTTTTTTTCCAATCCACGTTCCACGTTGCTCAGCCATGCCGGGGTAGTGCACATGACGGCAACCTGGGTGATATCGTTCGTAACGATGCGGATTTCAACTTTTTCGTTTTGGTTTTTTTCAATGCGCCATAACTCGTCGCCTCCCGGTCAAATCGCGACGACACCGAGAAGTGATCACGTCGTGCGTTCCGAAGTCTATCAGATACCGGTGTCGGCGAAATGTATATTCGAATATTATTTTTTTTTTTATTTTTTTTTCGGTCATCCACGGCCGCGCCGCGGACGGTATTTTGATTACCCCGTCGCCGGTACGCTGACGTCCCGCGGAGATCACTCCCACGACGTCTGCTACCCACGTTCGTTGCATTGCGATCGCCCAGTCGAGGTCCACCGTTTCTCCGGTTGCACGATTACAGTTACCGCGTAGGTCGTTACACGGCGATGACAGCGTCGTTGTCCACCGGAGTTTCGCCCTTGCACGATTGCAATTGCCGTGTATGTTTTTTTTAACGGGGCCGTCGCAGCGTCGCGGTCCACGGTTTGGCGGACGAACCACCCGTGTCGGTTAATACGAAATTGTTTTTTTCCAATCCACGTTCCACGTTGCTCAGCCATGCCGGGGTAGTGCACATGACGGCAACCTGGGTGATATCGTTCGTAACGATGCGGATTTCAACTTTTTCGTTTTGGTTTTTTTCAATGCGCCATAACTCGTCGCCTCCCGGTCAAATCGCGACGACACCGAGAAGTGATCACGTCGTGCGTTCCGAAGTCTATCAGATACCGGTGTCGGCGAAATGTATATTCGAATATTATTATTTTTTTTTCGGTCATCCACGGCCGCGCCGCGGACGGTATTTTGATTACCCCGTCGCCGGTACGCTGACGTCCCGCGGAGATCACTCCCACGACGTCTGCTACCCACGTTCGTTGCATTGCGATCGCCCAGTCGAGGTCCACCGTTTCTCCGGTTGCACGATTACAATTACCGCGTAGGTCGTTACACGGCGATGACAGCGTCGTTGTCCACCGGAGTTTCTCCGGTTGCACGATTACAATTACCGCGTAGGTCGTTACACGGCGATGACAGCGTCGTTGTCCACCGGAGTTTCGCCCTTGCACGATTGCAATTGCCGTGTATGTTTTTTTTTAACGGGGCCGTCGCAGCGTCGCGGTCCACGGTTTGGCGGACGAACCACCGTGTCGGTTAATACGAAATTTTTTTTTTCCAATCCACGTTCCACGTTGCTCAGCCATGCCGGGGTAGTGCACATGACGGCAACCTGGGTGATATCGTTCGTAACGATGCGGATTTCAACTTTTTCGTTTTGGTTTTTTTCAATGCGCCATAACTCGTCGCCTCCCGGTCAAATCGCGACGACTCCGAGATGTGATCACGTCGTGCGTTCCGAAATCTATCAGATACCGGTGTCGGCGAAATGTAAATTCGAATTTTATTATTTATTTTTTTTTTTTGTCGACCATCCACGGCCGTGCCGCTACGCACTGACTTCGGCCGTTTTTTGATTTTCGCCTTACCACCACGCTCGTCGATGGCGGTATTATTTCGATTCGGTTGTACCACTACGCTTCCATACACGCGTCGCCCATTGTGAAACTCGAGATTTTGTAAATTTGTGAGCGGCTTGGTCGTCGGCATCAAAACCGACGTCCGATCGCCAATCACGTACGACTGCAAAGCCACGGGCGACGCCGAAGCCGACGCGTCCACGTCGCCGGGTACCGGTCTGACCGTCTTCGGAATGGTCAGCTCCAGTGCCCCGTAGATTGTGGTATCCGTCCAAGTTTCGGCGACCGACCCATCTCGCACGCCGAGTGGCAAACTCAACCGGCGTCGCAGGACCTCCTACCGGTGGGCCTCCGACGCACGAACCTTACCTCAAAACTGATGACGACTCCCGTTACCGTTTCGCAAGTTCCGAGCTCTCGACGCCAGAACATTCCCGCCGCGGCCGGCCATCGTCGCGTCCCGGCTTCCCCCACGATCTCGGCTGGGGGCCGTTATAAATCGGGCGAGAGCGCGCTAGTTCGGTTCCTCCGCCGCCTCGGCGGACGTCACCGCTCTTTCGACTCTCGCCAACATACGAGTTACGTCGCGTCGGGCGCACAGCGACCCGTCCGGTTTTACCGCGCGTGGCCTCGCGCGCCCGTTCGCACTCGTATCCACACACGAACCGCGGTCGGTCGGTACGCCGTGCCCATAGCGGTCCGTACCGGCGACGCATCTTTCAAATGTCTGCCTTATCAACTGTCGACGGTAGGTTCCATGCCTACCGTGGTGGTAACGGGTAACGGGGAATCAGGGTTCGATTCCGGAGAGGGAGCCTGAGAAACGGCTACCACATCCAAGGAAGGCAGCAGGCGCGCAAATTACCCACTCCCGGAACGGGGAGGTAGTGACGAAAAATAACGATACGGGACTCATCCGAGGCCCCGTAATCGGAATGAGAACACTTTAAAACCTTTAAACGAGGATCAATTGGAGGGCAAGTCTGGTGCCAGCAGCCGCGGTAATTCCAGCTCCAATAGCGTATATTAAAGTTGTTGCGGTTAAAAAGCTCGTAGTCGGATCTGTGTCTGGGCGGTGCCGGACCACCCTGGCGGTCCGGCGTGTCGCGGCCGGTCGTGTCGCGGGACCACGTGTCCCGTCGTCGCGGTCGTCGTCGCGCTCGTCAGCCGTCTCGGGGTGTTAGTTACCGGCACGTCGGCCGGACGTATTGTCGGCAGGCGGACACGTGTCTCGTGCTTCCGGCGCGCCACGCGGCCACGCGTCGCGCGGCCGTCGGGGTTCGACGACGGCGGCCGCCTACTCCAATCTTGCTGCGCGGTGCTCTTCACCGAGTGCCGTCGGCGGGCCGACACGTTTACTTTGAACAAATTAGAGTGCTCAAAGCAGGCTCAAATCTGGCGGGGCGGCTTCACGGCCGTCTCGTCAAAAGGCCCTGAATACTGGTCGCATGGAATAATGGAACAAGACCTCGGTCCCGCGCATCTCCGCCCTTCGCGGGCGCGCGAAATCGCCCTCCGGGGCGTTTCCGTGCGCGGGCCGCCGGGCCGCGGGCGCCAGTCGCCCGCGCGTCCCGCCGGGCCGGTTTTCAGGACCGGAGGTAATGATCAACAGAGACGGGCGGGGGCATTCGTACCGAGACGTTAGAGGTGAAATTCTTGGATCGTCTCGAGACGAACTGACGCGAAAGCATTTGCCAAGTACGTTCTCGTATGATCAAGAACGAAAGTTAGAGGTTCGAAGGCGATCAGATACCGCCCTAGTTCTAACTGTAAACGATGCCAGCTAGCGATCCGCCGGCGTTTCATTAACGACCCGGCGGGCAGCTTCCGGGAAACCGAAGCTTTTCGGTTCCGGGGGAAGTATGATTGCAAAGTTGAAACTTAAAGGAATTGACGGAAGGGCACCACCAGGAGTGGAGCCTGCGGCTTAATTTGACTCAACACGGGAAACCTCACCAGGCCCGGACACCGGAAAGATTGACAGATTGAGAGCTCTTTCTTGATTCGGTGGGTGGTGGTGCATGGCCGTTCTTAGTTGGTGGAGCGATCTGTCTGGTTAATTCCGATAACGAACGAGACTCTGTCCTGCTAACTAGGCGGGTAACCCCGGGTCGTCGTGGGCGCGGCGCGGGCGGTTTCGGCCGTCCGTGTTCGCGTTCCCGTCGGCTCGGCCCGGTATCCCCGAACGCGTTCGCCCGTCGTCGACGGCGGTCGTCGGGCGCGGCCGCGCCATCCGCGTCCCTGCGTGCGGCGGGCGTACGTCGGCCGGGGGGCCACCTCTGGTCGGCGTGCGTCAGTCGTGCGTGGGGCTCCGTGGTGAAGCGCGCCGTGTTCGCGGCCGTCGCCGGCGGATCACGATACGTTACTAGGGCTACCGCCGGCTCCTAGGAGCTTAAACTCTTCTTAGAGGGACAGGCGGCGAACGAAAATAGCCGCACGAGACTGAGCGATAACAGGTCTGTGATGCCCTTAGATGTTCTGGGCCGCACGCGCGCTACACTGAAGGAATCAGCGTGTGTTAACATTCCTGGGCCGACAGTCTTCCGTGTAACCCGCTGAACCTCCTTCGTGCGTAGGGATCGTGGCTTGCAATTTTTCCACGTGAACGAGGAATTCCCAGTAAGCGCGAGTCATCAGCTCGCGTTGATTACGTCCCTGCCCTTTGTACACACCGCCCGTCGCTACTACCGATTGAACGACCGCAGTGAGGTCTTCGGACTGGACGCGCGTTATTCGGCCGTTTAGAGGAAGTAAAAGTCGTAACAAGGTTTCCGTAGGTGAACCTGCGGAAGGATCATTAGAGACTGGTGTCACTTGCTTCCATTGTGCCAAATCAGGTCATGACAAGCGAACGTGCCCGGAGTCTTCGGAAAGACCAACCTGTAAACAATGCAATGGACGACACAAATCCTTATCTAAAGACTGTAAAAAATGGGAGTCCAGAATAAGGCAGTTACAGACCTATACCGATTATGAGTGCTGAATTACTACGTGGGCGAACGAATAATGTCAAAATGAAAATATTTCAACACAATGTGAATAGGGATCGAGCAGCCAGTCACCAGTTAAGAGAAGCCTGTAAAAAGCATAAAGTCGATTTCCTTTTGATACAAGAGCCCTTGGTGATCAGTGGAAAGGTCTATGCCTTCGAGTGCTGCAAATCCCACATTAGTAATAAAGCGGGAGCAGCAATAATAGTACTCACGAACCACTACCAATGCATAAAGCTGAGCTCATTCAATTCTAACCTCGCATCAGCCGTCAAAGTCACATATGGCAAAGACAGATGCGACTACATCGTACTAGTCTCATCATATTTTAAATACAGCACGCCTACCACCGCTCACATTGAACTACTGGAACAGATCCTCACGAAAGAGAGCTGCAGAACGGTGATCTGCGCTGACACAAATGGCCACTCGACACGTTGGCACTCGATAAAGCGCAATCGCCGCGGTAGAATAACTGAACGATTCGTCGATAAATATAACTTAAAAGTTCATAATGACCCAGGGCACCTAAGCACTTTCCACCGTCAGGATGGGCGATCCTCTAACATCGATGTCACCCTATCGACGCCAGACATCAGCAATCTGATCAGCGGTTGGACAGTAATTGATGAAACCGACAGTGACCATAGGGTCATAAGCTTCTGTATTAAGGTTAAAAATCCACCGAAACGAGAAAAATCGAGTCCCCGTTATAACGTCCAGACGGCTGACTGGAACAAATTCAAAACCTCTCTGCTAGGTGAGGTAGGCTGCATATCGGAGGACTGCATAAACTCCACGGCCAAAGACATAAGTCGCGCGATCATTGTGGCCACTGAAAAATCAATGAATAAAAAGAAACCGGGGGGCCCCACGGGCAGATGTCCCTGGTGGTCTCCGGTCCTAACCACTCTCCGACAAAACCTAGTCCGCCAAAGGAGAAATGGACTAAGAACGTCAAACAGGCCTGCATACAATAAGCTCCGCAATGAGTTTCTAAGCGAAACACGTAAACAAAAGTCAGCCGCGTGGAAATGCTTTGCAGACAACCTGAACTCCAACCCATGGAGTAAAACGTTCACTTGGGCTAAGAGAGGGAATGTCAACCGTACGATGCCCAGCACACTAAAAAAGTCGGACGGGTCCTCGACCCTAGACTGCCGTGAAACGGCTGAATTAATTCTAGATACTTTCGTGCCCTCGGACCCATATCAGGAAAATGTATCAATACAAGGGCCCATTGAGTTCCAGGGTGAAGTTCTCCCGGAACAGATCAAAAAGGCGATATGGAAAATGAGAACGTCAAGCGCTCCCGGTGACGATGGTATTACCGCGGGTATGTTGAGGAAAGCCTGGCCTGTCATCAAAGACATAACTACTCAACTGTTTAGTAGATGCTTACAAGAGGGTACATTTCCAGAGTGCTGGAAGTCAGCTGACCTGATTATTATTCCTAAGCCCGGTAAAGAGGACCTCGGAGAGATAAAGTCCTTCCGCCCGATCAGTCTCCTTCCTGTGCTGGGAAAGGCGCTTGAATCTGTCATAATAGCTAAACTGACTATCGAAACTAAACTGGATGAAAACACCCAGCAACACGGGTTTACCGCTGGCAGATCCACAATTAGTGCGCTTGAAAGCCTATACGATTGGGTCGATGCATCAAGAGCCAGGCACATCTTCGGCGTATTCCTTGCCATCACGGGTGCATTTGATAACGTGAGATGGCCGCCACTGCTGGCGCAATTAAGTCGACTTGGTGCCACAGTTGGCACATCAAGGATAGTACAGTCCTACCTTGAAGGCAGATATGCCGAGTTCGTCTTAGAATGAACTCATCACAGAAGGATGTTAGAGCGAGGCTGTCCACAAGGGTCCCAACTGGGTCCTACCCTGTGGAAGGTAGCGATGTCGCCCCTATTCAATGCCGTCAAAGAATCTAAGACAACCAAACTAATCACATACGCCGACGATATTCTCCTGATGATAGGCGCAGCTCGGCCGCAAACAGCCTTCAGCCGGATTGAAAAAGAATTGGACATTCTCAAAACTTGGGCCGCAGAATTTAAGCTGGAATTCTCGGCAAGTAAAACGCAACTCCTGTCCATTAAAGGAGGACTTAAGCCCAATTATGATATTGGCTTCGGCACGGCGGCGCCGTCAACTGGCACGGCAAAATATCTTGGCGTGATATTGGACCCTAGACGGAGTTTCTGGGACCATGTCGTCTCTGTCAGTCAGAAATCGACTCAAATGTATAACCGTTTAAGGGCGTTATACTCGGCGAACTGGGGGATGGGACGCCCAGCCGCCAGAACTATATATAGAGGCGTGTTTCTACCTCGCGTAGCCTACGCGGCAGAAACCTGGTCTGAAGGTACCAAACTCGAAAAAAGTAAAAAGAAATTACTGTCTGCGCAAAGAGCGCCATTACTAGCAATGACTAGCGCATATGAAACGGCATCAACCAACTGCCTCGCTGTAGTGGCGGGCACACTTCCGCTGGACTTAGAGATCAGACTCCAAGCACTGAAACGAGCCAGTGCACGGCTGAAAATCACACAGGATGAATTCCTTATAAAACATGATGCTTTGCTAGACGAATGGCAGACAAGGTACGAGACATCGGATAAGGGAAGCTGGACCCAAAAAATGATACCATCGGTTAAATATAGGTGCAGTTTGCCGATGGTACTAGACCATTGGACAACGCAATTTCTCACTGGTCACGGGGATTTCAAGGCCAAGTTACATGGCTTCACGCTCGCTCCGGATCCCATTTGTGAGTGCGACCGAAAGCCGGAAACAGTGAACCACGTATTAAGATTTTGCCCAAGGACAAAACTGCCCCGAATAAAACTGAAGAGAGCACTTAGAGAGGAAGGAATTGGATGGCCTCCAGCAGATGGAGCATTTCTAACCTCAAAGAAATCATACGAAGCGCTGGTCACCTTCGCAAAAGAAGCACTGACGAATAGGACTGATCGCTGACGGTCAACAATGATAAGGACTTACTGACCTTATGGGTCAGGGCGCGGCCACCGTCAATTGACGGGAGGCATAGCACTCGGGGTGTCTCGAATGAGTGCGTATGGCGTAAGTGAGCAGAAGCGGTGAGACACGCCCGAGTGCGTCCTGACCCGGGACGCACTCAAACGTCAGGGACGAGGAGACAGGCCCTGGGGTGGGGGCCTTGGAGAATACTACCCCAGTATTCCCTGCTTGTCGTACGAGGCGACTAAAAGGGAACAGGCCAGCCGGGGCCGGCGCCCGGGGCGCGGACGCACCGAAACCTCCGGGGACTAGGGCGTTGAGAGGTTCTGACCGCGACCTCATGAAGAGCGGGTCGGTCACTGGGCTTCACCACCTGGTGACGCCTCTGGGAGGCGAGAACAGAGGTTCTGACCGCGACCTCGTGAAGAGCGGGTCGGTCACTGGGCTTAACCACCTGGTGACGCCATGATGGCGTGGATCGAGGTTCTGACCGCGACCTCGTGAAGAGCGGGTCGGTCACTGGGCTTAACCACCTCGTGACGCCTCAGGGAGGCGAGAACAGAGGTTCTGACCGCGACCTCGTGAAGAGCGGGTCGGTCACTGGGCTTAACCACCTGGTGACGCCATGATGGCGTGGATCGAGGTTCTGACCACGACCTCATGAAGAGCGGGTCGGTCACTGGGCTTGCCACCTGGTGACACCTCTGGGAGGCGTAGCAGGGCCCACCGTGAGCCCGTGGTACACGGCCCAAATCTCGGGAGGATCACAAGCTGAGGCAAGCCGCTGACGAAGCTTCGTCCGAGCATCCAACCATTGATGCTCTTTACCTAACGGGAAGAAAGAATGGTACTTCGGGATGTGGGGGGCCCCTCGGTGTTGAGAGATTGACACCGAGCCCTCACACGTCGATCGCGTGCGGACACTGCCCGCGTTCGACGGCGGTTTGGTTTCGGAGTGGCAATTTACAGGAGCATACTATGTGGTAAAAGACCGTACGCTTGGTCAGAGGTAGGCTGCCGAGTGACGGAGCCGTGCGGACCTGTACGGCGACAGCCGGCCGGGAAAGCGCGGTCCCTCCTTAGCGCTGACTCAGCCTATCGTTAGGGCTATATGCAGCGAAGGTTGTCCGTAACCAGAAACGGAAAGCAAATTGGATAGATTGCGACCCCACCAAGGTGGCGAAAGGCACCTGTATGCCCTAGCCTGATGGTACGGGCATGCTGTAGAAAGGCATACCCGGTGCTCGTGGTCCTTAGACGACGTGCGGCCGTCAGCCTCCGGCGGCCCTCTGGCCATGCACTGGTGTGGGGAGGTCTCGTCGGTTGGCGACCGTATGCCTCTACGGCCCTTGACTAGCACCTAGTGCTAATATAAGGTCCGTAGTTGTAGTCGGATGGCTGGCCGCAAGGCTGGTCGGATGACGTCAAACCCGGGAGCTTCGTGTCCCTATCTACTCGGGGTCGACGATAACCCGCCTTGTCGCGGCGACCCCGCCCGGCCGGACCTCGGTCCGGTCGCTAAGAGGTTTTCAAAAACGGGTCCGTATAAACCAGTTGTGCGGACCCCAGGCGTCGCGTGAGCTGTTGCGCGGCGCCGAGTCGTGTGCCCGCGAGCGGCGAGCCTATACCTCGGGCTGGGAGCAGCCCGCGAAAGAAACCAGTCGTCCTGCTGTGTCGTTCGGCTGGCAGGCGTCGCGGGCGTAACCCGGCCTCAGGGTCAGAGGGCCGCTGCGGACGGGCGTACAGGCGCCAACCCTTAACTGGGGCGGCCGTCCGGGGACCTCAGCCAGTTCACGGGCGGTCAGGCTTGGTCATGTACTGAACCGTATGTGGCCTCGCGTGGAGAAGAACTTCCGGAGGTTGGCATCTCCGGTCGTAGGAGCCAGGCACCGAGATGAACAGACCCTGACCAGGCTGGATCCAACCGAACGCAACCCGCAGTCGAGCCCGCTGCGGGCCGGAGGGAACAGGGCCCCAAACACGGAACCTGGCAGTAGGTCAAAAACTCAGGAGTAAACCTCAAATCACAACATGAAAGGTATGGTAAACCACATGATTGTTACCGGCTCAGCGGTCTCGGAAACCGCAGAGCTAGTTGGGACGGTGCCTGTAGCCCCGCCGTACCCTTCTTTACCGTGCAAGGGCGAGCGAAGTGGTGGTCCCACAACACCGACCCTGGCAACACCAGCCACAGTATACATTGACAAAGGCCAAGCATCGGCCCCGCTCGCACACGGTTTACCAAAGACCGGATCCAATGACAAAGCCCCCCTCCGGCTTCAAGATGAGATTTCTGACAATCCCTTTCTAAGGGGGCCACGAGCTAACTGCTCACCACTCCGCCTCAGGGGTGGAAATGGCGAATACGATGACAACAATGCCGGCTCGGCAGAAAATGGCCCGACCACTATGCAGATCGATACTTCTCCCATCAACAACAAAAGGAAAAGGAAAGCTGGCGACTCCACCCAAAGGTTGGTACCGGAAAGTATCACAGCCGAAACTAAGGCGATAGAGGACCATATCCAGGACTGCAAAACATTTCTCCTTGATATGCAGGTAGCCACCAAGATAGGGAGAAAGTGGCTCCAGGGCATTGAGGACTTCCTCACGAAAATCCAATCCTGCAGCACATCGATAGCCCTCGAGGCAGCCGTCATCGCTGGTAAATACCAAGAGGCGAAAATTGAATCCTCCGAGGCGCACAGGAGACTAGAGAACTGCATCTCAAATAGAAATTCTTACGCAATGACAGCCAAAAATAAGAAGGTCTCCTTGACTGATCTAGACGACAATATCATGATTGTGGATAAGTCACCTATGTCGGACCAATGTCCTATAAAGGATAGGCTAGGCGACTTCCCGACCTTGGCCCGTGATAACAATACCAGAACTAAGAAAGCAAAGGGTAACGGCCCCAGTAATAAGGTAATGGCCAAACTGAACGTGGCCAAGAAAAAGCCAGTTAAACCAGTCTTCAAAATAGAAAGCGAAGGTAACATCGATATCGATGGTCTATGGAAGATAGTCACTGCAGCCATACCAAAACCAAAATTAGATGGTCTCAAAAAGTTAACGACGGGCAACTACATAGTGACTAGTACAGATGAACCGACCTTAAAGGCATTAAGGAACATCAAAGAGGGTTTGAAAATTACCGAATCGGGTCCAAGGAGACCAAGGGTCAAGATGAAAAATATCCCAACACAATACACGCCCGAATTCATATCGGAGGCAATGTGTTTTCAAAACGAGGCACTGCACGAATCCTCGACTTCAGAGATCCGTCCCCTATTCAGATGTGGCAAACGAAATGATGTAAGAAGATGTCTGCAAGTGGATCACAAAACCTCAGAATGTAAGGCTGAGTCGAGCATATGTCTCCACTGCTCATCCCCAGGGCACGATATCAAGAACTGTCCTCAGAAATCAAACCAGCCAACGTGCGCACATTGCAAAGGTGATCATAGGACTATGTCCACCGACTGCAGGTCCTGGTCAGCTAAAGTAAGAGCCCTCCAGATGATAACAGCCTATGAGTAACTTTCGCCAGATCAAAGTTGCACAGATAAACCTGGCCAGATCTCAGGCGGCCTCGGACGACTTGTATAAGTATTGTATAACGAATAGCATCGATATTGCCATAGTCCAAGAACCATATACCAGGTGGGGCAAACTAACTAACCTGGAATATGAGGGTGTTAGGATAGCAAAGTCCAAGTCAAACGATCAAAACGGGGTCTGGTCCGCAATAGTCGTCCTTAACCAAGGTATGGATATCCTACTGAAACCACAGCTGGTCACTGTACACACAGTTACACTTAGCGTCGCCCACCCGGGTCAGCAGCCGATTGATATCGTATCGTCCTATTTTCAATTCCGGAAGGAAACCAGACAATTCATAGACGAAATAACCTACATAAATCAGCACCTTGCAAAGAGAGCCATTTTTGGGATGGACGTCAATGCCTTCTCTCCCTGGTGGCATGGCCCAAGGAGGAACGAGAAAGGCAGACTAGTTGAAGCCATGATATATAACCTTGACCTAACAGTTGAAAACCGACCAACGAATTGCTGGTCCTTCCACGGTGCACGAGGCAATAGCAACGTGGACGTCACCCTGTCACGCGAACTCAACGGCAAGGTTACACGATGGGCAATGGAAGACTCCACAGTGGCAAGCGACCACTCCCTGATCACATTTACACTAGAAGACTCTGTAACACTGGTCCCACGAATGACCAAGATTAGGTTTAATGACAGAAAGATAGGCAGCGACAGGCTGCGGACTGCAGTTGCGAATAACATCGTCAGTCAACCCAGGGACGGAACACTGGATGGCGACGCGAGAGCAATTACTAATGCTATCAATATAGCGTGTAGGCAGATATTACCTAGGAGCCGCAAAAATAAACCGTCGAAACCCCCCTGGTGGAACACAGAGACAACCCATTCCAGGCAAACCGTCACGAGACTTAAGAGACTCATGCTCAGATCAGGCGAGAGATCGGACAGGGAAGCCTACAACGCCGCTAGGAACGTACACGTGTCCAACATCCGGAAAGCTAAGAAAAACATATGGATGAGTTTTGTAAATGACCCTGGTACCACCAAATCACCGTGGGGTAAGCTAACAAAGTGGCTAATAAACGGCAGAAAAGACCATGTTATACCGTCAGTCCTCCAAAGGCCAGATGGGGCATTTACCGAGGACCTAGGATAGACAGTTGAGCTACTGTTACAGGAGCTAATCCCTCACTCCGCGAACGATCCAAGCCCAGAACCCTTACCGGAAACCCAGCACCGATCACCGTCACTCAGGACGGACATCGAGGAACTAAAAGCGGTGGTTTGGAGGCAGAAGAACAAAGCCCCCGGTGACGACGGTATCACGGCTAAAATAATAAGGTCGGTTTGGCCGACTATCAAAGATGAGTTACTCCGGTTGATAAACCACTGCCTAAGGTTGCACATCTTCCCAGATTGCTGGAAATCGGCAAACGTAGTAGTACTGTTAAAAGGCAAACACAAAGACCCACTCATACCCAAAAGCTACCGGCCAGTAAGCTTACTACCCGTCCTCGGAAAGATTTTTGAGGAAGTAATCTGCAATCTCCTAGAGGCCAATATAGGTTCACGTCTTAGCCCTAACCAGCACGGTTTTAGACCACTAAAATCAACAACAACAGCACTTAACGAAGTGCAGGATTCGATAGACAACTGCGACGGGTACGTACTGGGCAGCTTTTTAGACATAAGTGGGGCGTTTGATAGCGTCAGATGGCCAAAACTAGCGGAAGATATGTTGTCACTAGGATGTGACTCATCACTGATCAAAATTGCAATGGATTACCTTACCAACAGGACAGCTACCCACAACATCGGTAGTGTAAGTCGCACCATAAAAGTCACCCGTGGCTGCCCGCAGGGATCCAAATTCGGACCACGACTATGGAATATCACCATGGATCCTCTGCTAAAGAAATTGGCTCTAGACGGGACTCATATAGTGGCATATGCGGACGACATCGCCCTATTAGTCACTGGCAGGACGAGAAACGACTTAATTGGAAGAACAGAAAAAGCATTAGAGGTCGTAACAGCCTGGGCCGAGGAAAGGGGCCTCACCTTCTCAAGGGAGAAGTCGGTAATGGTACCGCTCAAGGGCGGACTTGTACCAGGTTTCACGGCCAAGATGGGCACCTACAGGATCACATCAGCTGCCAGCACAAAATATTTGGGACTCCTCCTAGGAAAGGACTTCACTTTCGACGACCATGCGACAAAGCTACTAAATTCAAGCTCGGACATGTTCTCTAGACTCAAGGTGATCAGAAAGTCCAAGTGGGGTACCTCACCTGAACTGGCCATGCTGATATACAAGGCGGTTTATCTACCCAGGATACTGTATGGCACCAGTACATGGTACCCAAGGATCAGGGAAAAGCGCAATCTAGTACAGAAGTTGATCAGTGCCCAAAGAAGGGCACTTCTCTCAGTATCCGGATCCTACAAAACCGTCTCCACAATGGCACTACAGGTGATAACTGGGTCGCCGCCCCTGGATTTGCAAATTGAAATGCGCATAGCAATCGAGCGGGGAACACCCGTCGAAGCAGCCAGACGAACGTACTTTGGAATCTGGCAGGAGAGATGGGAGGTCACAACGAAAGGCAGATGGACGTACTCCTTCCTCCCAGATATTAACCAACGGATGACGACGCCAATATCCTTTGGCCATTACCTGTGCCAGATGATAACTGGCCACGGAGACATGAACAAGAAGCTATGGCACTTCAAGTTAGTAGAGGACCAATCATGCAGATGCGGACATCACGAAGAGACCGCGGAACATATCCTCGCAGAGTGCCCGCTAGCGACAGTACAGAGACACACACTCCATGATACCATGCATGGATTAGGATTCCCATGGCCGTACACAAATGACTCCTACATAAAGGACAGACGAGCCTGGAAAGCTCTAACAAGATTTTCAACGGACTACTTATCTAGCAAAGAGGCCATAAGAGCAGCAGAACTGGAACAGCAGCGACAACAATAGGACCTACTTCCGCGCAGGGCTCAACGCTAGTTGGGATGGGCCTGACGACCCCACGCTGCCTGAGTTAACCACCGACCTGGGGTGGGGTCGTGACCGTGTTTAAATACCGGTCACAACCAGAAACCCGTACAGTGGGGTCGGGGGAGCCCCATGGCCGCGAGGTTCATGCCCCCGACACTGAGGCCCCACAACATCATGGGCCTCTGGAGTTGGACTCGCTGGGGTTGTGGTTTAAGCTAGAAACGACCACTAGCCATAGGCTAAGTCGGAAGTAGATACTTTATTCAGTTGTCCCTATCTACTATCGCGCCACAACCGCAGTGGCTATCAGACGTGTGTTGACCCAGTTAAGTGTCGCTCCGAGGGGCGCCCTCTATCGGGACAATTGGCAGAAGCCAAAACTCCGCGAGTTCTTGAGCGTTTTTTGTGTTTTAAGTCTCTAAATGTGCTAAATAAGTGCGCGGACAGATCGGTGTCGGTGTTGAGTCGATCTGATAAAGGCCCCCTCTGTGGGGTCCGTTTTTGTTTGGTGCCATAAGAAACGCACGGCCGCCTGCTGGTATCGCCGAACGTGTTTTGGATTTCGTCGCCCACGAGACCAGGCGTCTAGAGCCTGACGACGTAAGTTCGGTTCTTACATAACGTTTATTTCTGTATTGCGTGTTCCCCACCCAGTGTCGGTATTGGCAGTATACCACCCCCCTCCTATATTCTTGTGTGGCCATAACTTATAAGTTATAATGGGTACAGACCCCACGCCAAGGGGGAACCCATTTTCTGGGAGATCAGAGGTATTTCCAGCAATAGGGAACAAAGCCCCCACCCCCCCAGATTTTGAGTTGAGTATAACTCCTCAAGTACGAGGGGCACGAGGTCGGTGCAAAGGCCCAACGACCTGTCGGGTCAAGGCCTTGAGTTTAACGTGTCAGGGGACGGGGAACCCCCCCACCCCCCTTTTTTGGTTTTTGATTTCTGCCATTTTGTTGTTCGGGAGGGCTATTGCACCCATCCCACCGCGGGGAAACGCGGGGTTTTAGCTCCTTCCCCCCATTTAGAGTATGTCGGTCACATCAGGAGAGGTGGAAGTGCCCAATGATGAGTCCCCGGCACCAGGTACGAGCAAAATACCCAGATCTCCATTGTCGTCTACGGGGGATTCGCCGTCGACCAAAAAGACGAGAAACGCCCCGGACCCAGGCCCATGTGCGAGGGACGCGATTAAATGGTTAAGGCATACGTTTGAGATGGAGTCCACTAAGAAGACGAAGATGGTTGTTGATACCCAGAGGCTAGTCTTTGACAAGCTGGAGTTACTTAGTTCGGCTGTGTATGACCTTATAGTGGACAACCTGAGGCTACGAGGGCAGCTGGAGGAGAGCAGAAGAGGTGCAGAACTGTGTGTTAGTGCTGCGGCGGCGCAATTTGGGTCAGAGCTCAGACTGAGAGAGGCGGCCCACGAGCAGACACTGGAAGCAGTGATAACACGGTTTGCGCAGAAGGATGCTGCGAGATCACTCGAGGTAGCAGCGACTGTTGCGGTGCCGAACGTGTGTACAGAACAGGTGGAACAAAGGGGTACGGAGGCCTTTGCCGCAGTCACCAGGAGGAACGTCAACAGGCAAGTAGACCGGAATGCGGATCGCTCAAAGTCCCGAGCAACTAAGAGGAACAGGATGCTAAAGGAGAGTAAGAAGGAGGAGCATAGGCCCTCGTACATTCTGGAGACGGGCCAGGGGAAATCGGTAACGGAGGTGAAGGAACTCATATGGCACCAGGTAGCAGCAAAGAAGGTGCGGCCAAAATGCCACACGGTTACGACGAAAACGGGCAAATGCATTCTCAAGCCATCAGACAAGGAGACTGCAGATGTGTTAAAACATCTGTCCAAAGTGTCCTCGGTCCTTACAGAGGAAAGCCTCAAATGGCCGCGTGTAATTATACGGGGTGTCAGCTCGGACACGGAAATGGTGGATAGTATCCAAAATGTCATCCTGGAGCAAAATCCGGAACTGGGAATCACTCCGGACTTAGATGAGGTGGTTATTAAACCAGTTTTCAAAACCGGACCCAGGGGTAGAGCCACGACAAACTGGGTAGTTGAGGTCAATCCCAGGTACCTGGCAAAACTTGAGGAGACAACGATATACCTTGGCTTTATGAGGTGTCGGATGAGCCCCTATGAAGAAATTACACAGTGCCATATCTGTCTGAGGTACGGACACCCAGCTTCCAAGTGTCATGAGAAGGAGACTTCTTGTGCACATTGTGGACGGAAGGGTCACAAGGCAGCTGAGTGTCCAGCGGCGGAAGCAGATCCGACATGCGCTAACTGCAGGGGTAAACATAACGCCCGTGATAAGACTTGTGCGGCGAGGACATCATATTTGGTGGCTCAGGCTAGGCGGACGGATTATGGGGCCTCGCAATGAGCGTCTCGAACCTCAAGTTTGTGCAGCTGAACATGGGTCGAGCTGCTGCAGTCAGTGACCAGCTGCTGTCCTACTGCCAAGATGCGGGTGTTGACATAGCACTCGTTCAGGAGCCATACACCAACAAGGGTCGGCTGGTTGGTTTCGAGGTTGCACCGTTCAGGAGTTTTCTCTCTAAGGGTACCAGACGTAGGGGCAGAACTGATTATGTTGATTTTGGGGCCGCCATTATAATCTTTAACCAGGACCTAGTTATTGTGCCAAGAGAAACTGGCACAATTGAGAACTTTGTAACAGTAGACCTTGACTGCGGGAGCGATGGGATAATCACCTTAATAAGCGGCTACTTCAAATACAGGGTCCCCACTGGTATCCACGTTGCCACGCTAGATGGGTTGCTACGCACGGTGAGAGGATTGGTGCTTGTGTCTATCGATAGCAACGCCTTCTCAAAAAGATGGTTCAGCAGAATTACCGACTGGCGCGGAGAAATACTAGCATCCTGTATTGATGAACATGACCTAAGGGTCGTAAACGTACGTAGTCAGTATACCACTTTCTCTGGGCCCCGAGGACGTACGAACATTGACGTAACTCTAGTGGACCACTCTACGAAGCCAAAAGTCAGTGATTGGGAAGTAATCCCTGGGGTAACGTCAAGCGACCACCAACTGATCAGTTTTAAACTAAGTCTGAAACCAAGAACATTCATACACAGGGAAACCAGGTTCAACTTAAATAGGGCCAACTACGTACGATTCAAGCAAGCTTATGAAGCACAGGCCATGCAACATGAAGGAGTACCAATGGACCTCGAGCAACTTGCTAGGAACATTACCGAGGATATTGCGTCAGCAGCTAGAGTACATGCGCCAAGGGTAAAACGCAGGGAAAAGGTAAAACCACCCTGGTAGACGACCGAGCTAAAGGAGGCCAGGAAGCAACTACGAGCAGCCGCAAGAAACCTATCACTGACCGACGATCGCCGGGCCTATAATGTGAGACGTAATGCTTATACAGCCTTACTTCGAAAAAATAAAGTGGAATCTTGGAAAACATTTTGTACTACACAAGGCTGGCAGCCATGGGGGAAGCTGTACCGCTGGCTAAAAAACGGCAATAGGAGACAACTTTCGTTGGGTCTGATGAACCGCCCGGATGGCACACAATGTAATACAATAGATGAGTCAATTGATTTGTTGCTGAACACACTCATACCTAACGACCCAACACAGCAAAGAACAGCTAGAGGAATTACGAACTGTAATGTGCCACCCGTAACCGAGGCTACCCTGAAACAGCACGCCTGGGGTATCTCGCCGAACAAGGCCCCGGGAGCAGACGGGATCACTGGCAGGATCGTCAGAGTACTATGGCCGCAATTATCCGAGAGATTACTCACTCTGACAAACGCTTGTTTGCAGGGTGCCTTGTTCCCTGACATGTGGAAGGCAGCGATTGTTGTGCCAATCCTTAAAGGAGAAGATAGGGACACATGTATACCAAAATCGTACAGACCAGTAAGTCTCCTGCCTGTGATGGGGAAAATAATAGAAAAGGTTATGAATGCAACTCTGCTAGACCAGATTAGACCGAACTTATCAGGTAAACAGTATGGTTTCACCCAGAATAAATCAACATTGGATGCCATCGACAATCTAATTACTTGGAGCTCAAGGAGTGAGGAGAGATACGTCATCACCATCTTCCTGGATATAACAGGTGCTTTCGATAACCTTACTTGGCCAGCACTCCAAACTGATATGGAGAATCTAGGGGTAGACCAACACATGAGGCAATGGGTGGCGGAGTACCTCTCTGGACGTACTGCAACAATGACCATTGGTGGAGTGTCGAAATCAATCAGGATATCCAAAGGTTGTCCCCAGGGATCAATACTAGGACCCACATTATGGAACGTCACCATGGAGGCTCTCCTAAGGACAGAATACCCAGAACACGTGAGGATTCAAGCCTACGCGGATGACATTGCAATTAGTGTTGCGGGCCCAAACAGAGCGTCGATTGTTAGACGTGCAGAGCAGGCACTCCAGCCAGCCCTTGAGTGGGCGAGGGTCAGAGGTCTAGATTTCTCGGCCGCAAAGTCACTTGCCATGATGACCAAGGGGACGCTGGCACCAGGCTTCACAATAGCTTTTGGCCAAAACAGAATAGCGTCTGTAGACCGGGTTAAATACCTTGGGGTCTGGTTGGACATGGACTACACTTTCAAACCGCACGTAGACTCCCTGATAAGCACGGAACATGTTTTGTTCTCCAGGTTAAGGGGCACCATTGGCTCAGGATGGGGCATAAGAAGGTGTAATCTGATGACGCTATATCGCTGCGTCTTTCTACCTAAGGTGTCATACGGTGTACGCTTCTGGGCACATGCCACAACATCGTCAGTGACTATACGAAGGCTCGGCACACTACAGAGAAGGGCACTACTAGGGATAACGGGGGCATACAAGACGACATCTACCGAGGCCCTACAGGTAGTCGCAGGTGTTCCGCCATTGGACCTGGAGCTGCGCTGGTTAGCGAAAAAAGAAGAGACTAAGCTCCTTCCAGCCAATCTGAGAGCGGGAACGCTAAACGAGGCAACGAACGAAATGCTGGACTCCTGGCAGACGCGATGGTCTAGCTCATCAAAGGGTAGATGGAGTTACTCATGCATGCCCGACATCAGAAATCGACTTAAGCTCCCCCTAGCCTTAGGGCATGAGATAACACAGTTCCTCACGGGTCACGGAAACTTCCGGGCAAAACTTGCCTCGTTTGGTTTGCAGCCCACTACAGATTGCTCTTGTGGAAATGGTGAGGAAGATGTAAAACACGTGATATATGACTGCCCGCTACATAGTGGTCAGAGAGCGCTTCTTGAATTGGAAGTACATAGAGCTGGATTCCTGTGGCCATGCGAGATGAAAACAATGGTGTCTACCAGGACACTATACGTTGCGCTGTTGAAATTCGCCAAGGAGGTAGCGTATAAAGAGAGGCCATGACAGGACGGATAAGACACTCTGCGTGCCAGAGTGCCAAATCCCGCATGCGTTCTGGCGAGTGTCACGGAGAGAGCTGGCAGAAGGGGAGCGCATGTGGGGCCGTCCTGAGGGGACACTAGTGCGTCGGGGACGCGGGCGGTGTTGACGCGAACAACAGAGTATCGGACAACCGGAGACACCGCGGTGGCTGAAAGCTCAGACAAGTAGGCCACACCTACATCGGGCCCTGTGTCCGGGGCCAGGGAAGAATACGGACACAGAGTACCCCGCTTGTCGTAAGAGGCGACTAAAGGGGTAGGGTTGCGACCCACGCACCGCGGGCGAGCGCCCACGGATAAGGCCCACCAAGAGCCTGCTAAGCCAGCGAATCCTGGGAGACTGGGCTTGCCCGGTCGAACATCCAACCGATGATGACCAACCTAACGGGGGTGAGATCGGTACCACGGGAAGGGGGGGAGCCCCACCGTTCCGAGTTATGCCCGGGCCGGTGCCCTCCCACTCTGGGCGCACGTCGGCTTGCTGGCGCGCGCCCAGTGCCGGTTTGGTTTCGTGGTGGCTGTAGCGGGAGCTACCGTGTGGTTCAAGCCAAGGCTGGCAGGCGAAGGTCTTCAGTGAATGGCCGTACCGTCACGGGGGTGTAGATTCCTGTGACGTTGCGGTTTCTCCTGGGCACCCAGCCGGTCTACCGTTGGATAGAATCAGCGGAGGTTGCCCGTAACCAAAAATGGGAAGTGACGGGATAGGTCACGACCTCACCAGAGGTGGCACTCGGTGGCTCCAGACCGGTGCCGTCTGGTACGGGGCTTCGGCCCCGGTGCTGGTGGTCCATAGACGACACTCCCGCGGCGCGGGCGCCTCGGCGCCCTAGCACGGGTGAACCTCTATGGCTCGTAACTAGCGCATAGCGCTAATACACGGTCCATAGTTGTAGCCGCAAGGCACCAAACCAAGGATACTCATGTCCCTATCTACTATCTAGCGAAACCACAGCCAAGGAAACGGGCTTGGAAAAATCAGCGGGGAAAGAAGACCCTGTTGAGCTTGACTCTAATCTGGCATTGTTCGGAGACATGCCGAGGTGTAGCATAAGTGGGAGTCGGGGGTCCAGGCGGGCGGTTTCGGCCGTTCGTCTCCCCGTCGACCTTGAAATACCACTACTCGCATCGTTTCCCCACTTACTCGGTAGAGCGGAACGTGCGGTTCCGGCCGCGGGTGCGTCCGGCCGTCGGCCGTCGTCCCGTCGCGTCGTCGGTTTGCCGTCGGTTCGTCCGGCGCGCCGTCGGCCTGTGCCCGTTCGTGCCGGGCCGCGGTTGATATTCCGGTAGCGTTAAGCACCAGCCGAGGGCTCCGGGCGTCAAACCGCGGACCGCGTCCGTACGCGTACGGCTGGCCGTCAAAAGTCGCCGTCCGCGTGCGCGGCGTTTCCGCGGGCCCGGGCCCTGGTGCGATCCGTATTCCGAGGACACCGCCAGGTGGGGAGTTTGACTGGGGCGGTACATCTGTCAAAAAATAACGCAGGTGTCCTAAGGCCAGCTCAGCGAGGACGGAAACCTCGCGTAGAGCAAAAGGGCAAATGCTGGCTTGATCCCGGACGCTCAGTACGCGTAGGGACTGCGAAAGCATCGGCCTCTCGATCCTCTCGTCCGCTGAAGAGTTTTCAGCGAGAGGTGTCAGAAAAGTTACCACAGGGATAACTGGCTTGTGGCGGCCAAGCGTTCATAGCGACGTCGCTTTTTGATCCTTCGATACATTATTATTATTTTTTTTTTTTCATTCCGAAGATCGGTTAAATGATTATTGATGTTCCTCTCCACTTACATTCATCTTCAACTCCCAGTATGTTCCTATTCTGGTAGCTTCCATCACTTACTTCAGAAATGGAGTTCTAGGAATTCCTCTTCCAGGTTTCTTCCTTATTACGTGTCTGATCCATGCTTTTCTTCTCAATCTTAGCATATTCCATATTGATTTTTGGGTATTTATTCTCCTGAAAACCTCAACATTTTTAATTTTTTCTGTTTATTTGTGTTCTATTTTGGCTTTCTCAGTCTTCAGTATTGTCCAAATCTCTGCTCCATATAGATCTAAATTCCACACAAAGCCTTTTATAACTGATTTTCTGCTGTCCAAACTTATTCTATTTGAGGTAAAAAGATTAATTTTTTTATAGTAGGCCTGTTTGGCATGCGCTATTCTATACATATACTGGATCTGTACGACTTTTCCCATCGCTTGTGATTGAATAGGTATGTGAAGCTTAAGTGTTCTTTAAGCGTGTCGTTCATTTTTTCAAACATGTTAGTAATGTCTTTTTCACTTTCTGCGATTACAACAATATCATCTTTTCAATAAATATCATTGGTAATGTGTACTTATAGTCCAACTAGATTTTTTCTACTTCTTTGCAATTATCCTGATTATCTAAAATATTTGTATGTCAATATAATAATTAAATAATATTACAGTTAAAAATATTAATACTTACTTAATTTATTTTGTAGTCTGTTGAAACATTTTAATTGAATATGTATAATATAGATTTTCCTGATTTACATATTTCATAGTGAAATCTACTATTAGACAACATTTTAAAGACCCAGTTTATGCTTCAAATCATCTGTCTTAATAGACTATCAATATGCCACATTTAATTGTGCAAGTAAAACACTAAAGTAACTCTCAGGTACATCTTAGATGGTTGTAACTATAATTACTATAGTAATATTTATTTTTGTGTTTACTAAAGTGTTTCATTGGTTAGGTAGACATTTGAACAAAAATTGTATAATATGTATAAATGATTGAACTGAAATCAAAATGTCTTAAGTTAATGAGATATATTGTTTTATTAATTTTAATTTTTGCAACTACCAACTAGTAAAACTTACCAATAGGTTCATTGTACAAATGCACTTGCAAAGTATACAATTCACGTGTGATTAACCAATTTAGGGACTTAAATGTTTGATTAAATTACTAAATAAAATATAATATGTGGTAAATATTAAAATTTAAGTATATTATACAAGAACTAATAATATTATAAATTCACCATTAAAATTTAAACACTTAGAATTATTAAGTATTAAAAAATAAAATACTTTATTAGTTATTACCGACTCACGATTCAAATATTGTTCTTATTAGTTATTACTTGTCTTATAAAATTATAACCTAAATTATAACCGTTTATTCACTCAACGTATTGTTGGTATGCGATTAACGTTAACCAGGTATAAGGTTTACTTCCATATCATGTAACTATGAAAACATGATATCAATATAATAGACTCTAATCGTTCACAGCGAACAAAACAAATAACAGCTGATCAAAATTAGTTCTACCACAGTTTTACCCACGATTCTACCTAATCGCAAATCTAAAAAACCAGGTCTATAATAAACCATAACTATAATCGTATAACCAGTAATCTTTTTTCTATGCCAGTATTGTTCTGTCTTCAGACGTCTTGTGTCCGTAGTCCGTTACGGCGTACTCCATAGGTATGGAGGGGGTCGAGGGTATTACGTGGGGATACGTGAGTAGCTATGCCATCACGAGTGATACTAATGGTCCGATGACAATAAGTTAATGTAGTTTGTAGGTACAATGATTATCATTTATCTTTATTAGGTATATCTTGGGTTCGAACGATATCGAATTTATTACTTTTAACTTCTGGTCTTTATATTAGATAAGTAGATATTATGACCAGTGGCGATCACATTTAGTGGGGCGAACTGCATGACACCTAGTCAAATGGGTATTATAAAATACATTTAGGAGCACAACCGCACAACTTAAGCTTACTGTACCTACTGCTTGAATTGATTTGAAAAGTGTAATATCTTTTGCCTTGGGACATAAAAATCCTAATAACGGGGTATCTACCGACAAGGTATAATACATTTATACACAATAGCCGCCTCCCAAAACCACCCAACTTTGAGGAGCTATATCTCGTCAACGGATTAACGAAAAATGAAAATTTAAATGTGATAATTTATAAAAAAAATAGCTTAATTAGCTTATACAATTTTTAGTATGGGTTGTCATTTGAAAATCAAAAGTTGATAGTGGTTTACCTAATAAATATAAGGGTGAAAAATATTAAAAATGTATGCAAATGTAGAAAAACATAAGACTAAAATTATTAAAAAAAAAAAATAAGAAAAAAGTCATTACTTTTCGAAATAATGAGTGTTCAACGATAAAAAAATCACCCTGTATATTATATTTTCTGATTTTCATAATACATTAATAGTATGTTCAGATGATTAGTTATACACAAGTGGAGAGGTCGGTAAGCAAGAGCGTTTTATAAAGTGGTCAGTATATTTCATGTTGTAAATATTTTCTGTATGTTAATTAATTATACAATTTTAATTTAAAAAATTATAATCATTTTATTCATTTTTAGCAGTGATGACGACCACTGTATTGCAATTAACAATATAACACCGACTACAATACGACACATTGCAAAATATTAGTTTGCTCATAGTGAACGTGCGGTATATGAATATATTTTCGACAGACGCATTCAGCTTTTGTCGTGAGGGAAGTGCGATATTCATTTAATAGCTATATTGATGATATATTTTGTTAATTTGAATGCTCTAATTATTTTAATCAAACACATTTTAGTTCAAATCTTATCAATTTACACTTTGATGCATTTCATATTATGTTCCAATAAATAAATTTATTAATGTATTTTTGTCAAAGACGAAGGTGTATCACGTGTCAAAAATATACTACTGTTTGCGACAACTAAAATTCATATTATGCTGATCCTATTGAGGATTACATACAATACAAATGTATCCAATATTTATTTACGCAGCGGATTTACTACAATCAACAGTTCATACATAAGTAATTTAATATATTTAAATTTCGCATAGTTTTGTATTAATTAATAAGAATGTCAAAATTTAATCATATTAAAAAAATTGATCGATTAAACATAACTGGGGTGGATTTAGTAGAAGTTGAGAAATTTAAAAATAATCGCACAAAAACTTTTTTTTTAAAAAACAACGAAAACATTATTGATTTATCATCGTTTTTAAATTCTACGTCTTCATTCCCACACAGCATTGAAATATTTATGATATATTTACCAAACATTGCAATTTAATAACTAATCATTAATAAATATTTGATATTCATTGATAGTAAATTTTTAAATGTTAATAGTCATTGTATAAATGTTTTGTGGACAAAAATATAACATTTTTATAATATTATTTATTAATATTAATAAATATTGAAAATTAACATTTATCAAACATTTATTAAATATTTTACAACATTGACCCTATGTTGTAATAATATTAAATAATGTTTATCAGTCATTGACATGTAATATATATCAATGATTAAATGTAATGTTGATTAAATTATAAATATGAAAAAAAATACATAAAAATATTTTTAAACAAAAAAGTTTATTTTTATTTAAATTGCATGGGATTGACTTATTGAAAATATACTTTTAATATAAAAATTTATTTTATGATAAAACTGTTTTAAAAAATTTCATTTTTTTATTAAAACAAATTGAATCGTACCACACTTTATATCAGTTTCAATGTCATCATATTATTATATATTGAATTGATTAATATGAATTTATTTTATTATATAATAATAATATATATTATTATATTATTATAATATACCTTTGATCAAATATTTGATCATTTATAGCATAATCTGTAATATGTATATAGTATAATATGTATACAGAAAATCATTTATATTATATATATATATATATATATATATATATGTATATAATAATATAATACATAACAAAATAAAGAAATAGAAATACCAGTTTTAAGAATTATTAGTGTATTTAATTTAATAATATATTATATTTAATTTTTTTTGGCGGAGGGAATGTGGCGTGCCCATCGCCCGATGCACTTGACAGTGCATCGCAATAGCCCCACACTGCCTTTAACTAGGTGGTGTGGACTGGTCCTCCAGGTTGGGGGTTAGGCGCAGGGCTAACAACTCTGCCTTGTAAAAAAACTTTGTGTTCAGGTACATACAAATTTGCCTCGGATAAGTGGAGATAATGGAAAAACGACTGGAAACTGGAAAAATGCTTTACTTTTTGGTACATGGAACGTTCGCACTCTTTTTAAGACGGGAGCTGCACAGGGTGTAGTATCTGAAATTGAAAGATATAGACTTAAAGTGGTGGCTCTACAGGAAATTAGATGGAATGATTCAGGATCAGTGGATATTCAAGACACGACAGTGTTCTATGGGAAGTGTAATGACCAAAGACAATTTGGTACAGGCTTTGCAGTACATAAGAGCCTAATACCAGCTATAAAGGACTTCAGAGATGTAAACCCTAGAATATCAATTCTAACTTTGACGACACAATGGTTTGATATTAGTTTCGTTAACTTACATGCACCTACAGAAGACAAACGACAAGAGGAAAAGGACCTCTTTTACGAAGATGTTATGGCCACGCTAAACACAATACCAAGAAGAAGAATTCAAATTGTACTTGGTGATATGAATGCGAAGATTGGGAAAGAGACCACATTCAGATCAGTTATAGGTAGCTATAGCTTACATAACACAAGTAATGACAACGGACTAAGACTAATTGACTTGGCAACTGAAAGAGGTCTAGTAGTTAAAAGCACAATGTTCCCACATAAAACGATACATAAAGGTACCTGGAGCTCACCGGACGGAAAATATATAAACCAAATTGATCATATACTAATAAACCTGAGATTCAGCAACTGTATTCAAGATGTTCGGACTGTAAGAGGGGCAGATAGTGACTCCGATCACTTTCTTGTTAAAGGAAAAATTAAAGTAAAACTTAAAAATCCCGCTCGATCTACTGGGACTATTCTGGACAGATATGATGTATCAAAGTTAGAGTCCGAAGAGAAGAGTCGGGGTTTTAAAAACAGGCTAAATGAACAGTTGAGAACCATTCATTTTGATAGTATAAGGTCAATTGATGAAAATGGGAAAAAGTGAGAGACTCAATAAAGAAAATATCGGAATCAGTTTTGGGTAAACCGAAAAAAATAAAGAAGCAATGGTTTAATGAAATATGCGAGAAAACACTAGTTCAAAGAAAGAGTCTAAGGACCATATGGCTTGGTGATCCTACAAATAAAGACAAGGAAGAACAGTATAAACGATACCAAAAAGAAACACATAACACATTAAGAAGAGAAAAACGGTTGTACGCCCAAAAATTGTTGGAAGAAGCGGAAAAAAACTTTAGAATAAATAATATACGACAACTATATCAGAAGATAAATACGACAAGAGGGGGATATAAGAAACGAGAGAGGTTTCTAAGAGAAGATGATGGGACACTAGTGACTGAACAAGGGAAGCTTCTGGAGAAGTGGACTGGATATTTTGAGAAACTCCTTAACTGTGATGACCCAGTGGAAGAATTTCCAAGATTAAACATAACTGCAAATGATAGCGTTTATCCAACACCTTCTAAACAAGAAATTGCTGTACAAATCAATAGGCTAAAAAATCATAAATCCCCGGGAGAAGATGGTATTCAAGCAGAAATTCTGAAGAGAATAGATGAAGAAGCGATATCTAGAATTCACGAAGTAATAGAACTGATTTGGGAAAATGAGACACTCCCGGAAGATTGGAACACTTCGTTAATATGTCCAATACATAAGAAGAATGACCCTCAAGACTGTAAAAATTATAGAGGTATAGCTCTAATAAATGTAGCCTATAAGATTCTGGCGTATTGTATTCTCGATAGGATAAAACCTCTATCGGAAGGTGTTCTGGGAGAATACCAGGGGGGTTTTAGACCTAACAGATCTACAACAGATCAGATTTTCTGTATTCGCCAAATTGCACAAAAGTCATGGGAATATGATAATGAATTATACATTCTATTTATAGATTTTGAGAAAGCATATGACTCCATCCATAGATCTACTCTAATCAACATATTAAAAGAATTTAACTTCCCAATAAAATTAGTGAACTTGATAAAGGCTAGTCTTGAAAACACTTTGATAAAAATTAAAATTGCGAATGCAGTATCGGAGACAGTTAAAGTATCCACGGGCTTAAGACAAGGAGACGCTCTTTCTCCTGTCCTCTTTAATCTAGTGCTTGAAAAAATTGTCAGAGAACTAAACACTATTGACGGGGTTGCGATGGGTAACACGACAATAGGTTTACTAGCATATGCCGATGACTTAGCCCTTTGGGGAAATAATTTAGATACTGTAAAACAGAATTGTAGAAAATTAATAAATGTAGCAGGCAAATGTGGACTAAAGATAAATGACAAAAAAACGGAGTATGTCATAATTGGAAGAAGAAGTAGAGAATACCGACAAGGAGAGTTTATGGAAATAGATCATTATAAGTTTAAGAGATCGTCACATTTTAAATACCTAGGATCTATAATAACACAGGATAGTGACCTTAAGATGGAGATGGACACTAGGATTCTAATGGGAAATAGGTGCGATTTTGGCCTAAGGAGTATGTTTAGCTCAAAAATCTTGTCGACAAAATTAAAAATACAATTATACATGATCCTGATAAGACCAGTAGTGTTATATGGTTCTGAGACGTGGACACTGAGAAAGGTAGAAGAAACAAGACTTGCGGTGTTTGAACGAAAAATTCTAAGAAGAATCTATGGACCATGTATCGATTCTGACACTGGAGAATGGAGGATACGCCACAATGATGAACTGAAGAACTTATTTAAAAAACCAGATATTATATCCGAAATTAATAGAAGAAGATTAATGTGGGCTGGCCATGCCTGGAGAAAAGAGGGCTCTTTCATTAAGGCGGTTATTAAAGAAAATCCGACTGGGAAAAGACCGTTAGGAAGACCGCGCTTACGGTGGGAGGATTGTATCAAAAAGGAAGTTAAAGCAGTGGAACCAAATACACAGTGGAGAGAAGCTGCAGAGGATAGGGAGAGATGGCGACAAATTTGTATGCAGGGATGGTCTTAAGGGCCGTAACCCATAAAAAAAAAAAAAAAAAAAAAAAATTATATTTAATTTTATCACTTAAAAGTTTTACATACATAGTGATATAAAAAATCAAATTCTAAATAGTTTTATTTTGTTTAGCTTATAATCTTTTAAAATTAAAAGGTGCTTGAGCTAAAATATATTTTATCACTTCTTCGATTTCATTTAACTGAACATTCTTAAATTTTGTTTGTTTCTTAACTGCATCTAAAAAAATAATTATATTTATATTAATAATCTAATAAATATAATATATATATTATATATCATATATAATTATACGTGATGGTAATCCACGGCAGTAGGTAAATACTAAATTCTAAATTACCAGCTAAGTATTTAATATGATACATTGATAACTCTCAGGAATAGCAAACAATATATCATCCTATAAAATGTTGAAATTTATTTGTTGCCATGATTGTTAATATTGATTAAGAAATATTACTCAGAAAATCTGATAGGTTATGGAAATAACAGGAAACCATCATGCTGATCGGTTAAAAAAATAATAAGTATGCAGCAGGTCACTATAGTTAAAATTATATGCTGCCGGGAAGTATATGAAGTTTATATTATTTACTGCAGCTACAAGAGTTGTACAATAGGTGTATTTGTTTTATAACTATTAACATATTTATCATTAAGGTTTGGAGATTGATGATAATAACTTGATATTTACTCAATAGTATTCTAGCTAATATAAAGTTGAAAGTATTATACATTTGTTTTTTTTTTTATATTTTATTATTTGCTTACAAGATTCTGGTACCTACTAATATATTTAAAAAAATTAACATATTATGTTTGTTACTATAAAAATATAAATCAATACTTGAGGAAATACGTATATAGTAATTTTACATAATATTTAGATATAATAATATATTTGTATATAGTAGTTCTTACCAAATACAACTGAGCACACGGATAGAGTTGAAAATTTATCTTTCCCTTTTTTCCCAGTATACGAATAACTAGAAAGTAAATTATCACAAAATAATTTGGACATGATTCGCTTTACCACCAGTTTGACATTTTTTCCACCAATATACGATAGTTCAGCTACCTATAACAAGGTGAATTTAAAATGAATAATACATAATATCATATATTATTTAGAACTTTTGATGTTAAAAACATTTATGTTTAATACAATTTTTAAGTTTAAGTTTATACAAGATATATTAGGCTATTATCTGCAAGTATTAAGACCTGATAATAACATGAAAATTGCAAATTATTAGTGTATAAAAACTACCTGTGCTAATCATACCCATCATATAATGCCTATTAGATGTCTTATACTAACAATATTATAATATGCTAATTTATATTAAAACAGAACTAGAAAATTTTAGAGATTTTCCTGTACTTACTAATAAATACTATAATATAAACAAAATAAAACAAGAATATTAATACATTTTTTAACTTACTAATTGATTTTTGAAATCTTGGTCACCAGATATTTTGTCTTCAAGTGTAGTAAGGTCAATAATATTGTTAATTGGAAGTGGACAGTTTGATAAATCAATGCTCTTTTGTTGTCTATCGAATCTAACTGGATTTTGTTCCAAAATGTTTTCAGTTGTTTCTAATCTCTGCATTATAATTACTTGGTTGCTCAAGACTTGTTTTAGTTCGTACTTCAAAAATGTTAAATTTCTCAAAATTTGATGTAGACATTCAGTATCTAAAAATATTGATTAGTATTATTATTTTTAAGTTTTTAACATACTTCAGAAGTTAATCAATTTAAATTGCCAAAGGTACTTTTATTCAATTCCATTTGTTTTGATGACGTTGATGCTGAATTTTGCAGTTCATTGCTTCTTTTTTGGCTTGCTAAAGTTGAGTATATTTTTTAATTAGCAAAAATAATAGTTTTTATATAAATTATATTTTAAATCTTACAATAAGTTGTTTGTTTCAAAGGACTATCCAAAAATCGATCATTTAGTTCTTCGTTAAATGTAAGCTGCTGCTTGGCAGATGAACTTTGACCAATTACAGAATGCTGTTGAGTTTTCACTAGATTAAAAAAAAAAATTAAATAAATTTGTAAAAATAAAATATTGTTGTAGTTTAATGTGTAAATAAAAACTTTATAAGTTACCTTTCATTTTCTTTGGTGAAGGAGACCAACCAGTATTCTTTTTATTAGAATCGCACCTTATTCTATTCTTTTTTAAACTTGTTGAATATTCATCATAATTTTCAATATCTAATTTATAGCAATGATTTTCGTAAAAAAATATTTTTTTTAATTGATTTTATATAATAATATAGAAATTAGTTTTAATAGTTTATAAAGTTATATTTTTCATACCAGAGCAGTCAAATAGTGGCATAGAAGAAGTCGACGATGAAGGAGAACTAGGTGTTTGTACTTCTTTGACAGTTTCATCATCAGTTACTGAAAAATCTGCTTTATATTTTGCTATATCTGCTATTTTTCTTGCTTTTTCTAGATTTTCTAAATTACAATAAAATAAGTGTATTCCAAATATAAATATAAATATCATATTATCTATCAACAATTTGAAGGAAATAGGTGCTTTATACCTATGTTGTTATAGAGAATCCTCGCACTTAGATATCTGAACTCTTTATCATTTGGTATATGTTTTGTTACAATAAATTTTCCCACAAGTGCTTTATTTTTTGGCCAAGCACATAACTTCTTACCTTTAAACCAAAATGAAGGCACAGCTTCAACTGATTCATCAGCATGAAAATGTGCAACTAAAAAATTAGAATCCATTTTATAACTGAAAAATATACATAATATGATCATTGATTTGTATTTTTTTATTTTTATTATTATTACAATCCAAACAGTTAAATAATAAAATATGGTACAAATTGTAGTAATTTATAATTATTTACAAATACATAACTTATAGACTATTTACTATTATATCATAATTTTAGAGTACCTAATAAAGAAAATATTTAAAATATTAATTACAAAAAAAATTGAAATATTTAATCTTAAATTAATTTGTATGTAAAATAGGGAAAGCTATTAAACGTAAATCTTGATTGCTATTTATTATCAGGTATTTTTTAAATTTTGTGTTATGAATATCAACTTGAACAAGGTTATCTAATAGGTTATCCACTACAGCTATACCTAATTCAAAACTATTTATAGGTTTATCAAAAATAAACCTAATTATGTGGCCCACAACAACTTCTACCTATATTTTATGTTTTATTAAAAAAAATAATAGATGATATACAAGGTGCTAATCTTTTCATATTTACAAGCGCTGATAAAGTCATAAAACCCAACTTGACTAAGAAAAATTCAATTATAATTTTTGATGATGTAATATGCGGTCCTCAATCTGTAATCAGAGATTACTTCAGCATCGGCAGGCATTCAGGTGCTAGCTCTGTATTTTATTTAGCGCAAACATATTCTAAAATATCAAAACAGTTAGTAAGAGACAATTCAAACTTCCTAATAATATTGAAACAAGATGATACAAATTTACGTCATATATTCAATGATCATTCGTCTGCAGATATGGATTTTTCGGACTTTCGGAAAATTTCACATTTATGTTGGAATCATAGTGATTACGGTTTTATGGTTATCGATAAAACTCGAGAAATGAATGAAGGAAGGTATAGATGTGGATTTCATACGTTTATTAAAATAAATTAGTATTGTATAATATGAACAATATAAAAAATATTTTTATAATATATATATATACCATGTCACTTATATTATCTACATAATGTTAACAGTAGTCGTACGATACAGTTATATTAAGTTCATTATTCACAATGAATACCGAAAAAGCTTTGTTACAAAACTTAATAGCATCAAAAAAAAATATTAAACGCAAAATAATGGAAATGAAACGTGGTGTTATCGATTCCGACAATTATTTTCGTGAAGCATTTAAACCAATAATTGAACCATTGAGTACACATACGGAACAAAATGAAATATGTAACACACAGTTGACTGAACAAAAAAATAAATCAGAAATGTCATACACTAGTGAAGAAGATGATAATGATGAATTAAATTCACCATTTGAAAATTTTTTAAATAACCGTCCTAAATCAACACGTTATGATAAATCCTATGGTATGCATTATGATAAAGGTAGTGATTCATATAAAATAGGAAAACATACTGTAACTTTTAGTCACGGTAATTTACTGTTGCTTAATAAATACTATCAATTTACACCAGGATTATGGTCTTTATTATGTGAGAAGGAACCAAAAAATACAACTATACCAGATATAGAATCTTATTTCAATATTTTGAAAACTACTGGTGTCCATTTAAAAGCAGATGGGAAGCCTAAAACCTCGAGATATCATAAATGGATGACCGTTGTAAAGCCACTGTATGATCGAATGAAAATTGAGGAAAAACGATTTAACGAAGAAATAGCTAAAATTAATGAGACTGCAACTCCTCGAATTAACTTATCATCATTTAGCAATACGTTATCTTCTACCCCTTCTAGCAAATCTAGTGCTAAACGTAGAAAAATATCGAAAGAAAATGAACCATTTGATTTTAATCAAATAGCAAACAGTTCTTCGTCTACAGATCACATGACTTCAAATATGATTAATTTTACTTCATCACCTGAGTCTAAGATAGGTAATGGTTTATATAAAGATGTATTGGCACAAACACAATTAGTTTATTATGACGATCCGAATGAACTAGTAACTAGATTAAATCTTTTAATATCATCTCAAAGTGCTGGTAATACAGGTGTTAATAATGAAATCATATCTATTTTAGAAGAATTACGTGAGAGAAATATTATTGTTAAATGACTACATTAGTAAATATAGCTAATGAGCTACATCGACCAGCGAGAAAAATATTTCGTAGACGTAGTGTAATAACTCGATTTAAAGACGACCTTTGGCAAGCTGATTTAATGGATATGCAATCTCATTCTAAACAAAATCATGGATTTAGATGTATACTAATTGTTATAGATACGTATAGTAAGTATGTGTGGGTGGAAAAACTAAAAAATAATTCAAGTGAAGATTGTACAAAAGCCATGTCTAATATACTGAAAAAAGCTAATCCAAAATTGTTGCAAACAGATAATGGTACAGAGTTTTATAATATTCAATTTCAAGAGTTAATGAATAAATATAAAATTAAACATTATAGTTCATACAGTGTTATCAAGTGTTCAATTGTTGAACGCGTTATACAATCTCTTAAAAATAATATATATAGACATTTCACTTCAACGGGTACATGGAATTGGAATAATACAATATCAAAGATTATACAAAACTATAATAATACAAAACATAGATCAATTAAATGTACGCCTAATGAAGCTCGAATGGATGCAAACAAAGTTAAATTTAATACATATATAACCGAACATTAAACAAACCAAAATTTAAAATTAATGACTTTGTAAGAATATCAAAATATAAACATATATTTAGTAAAGGATATACACCAAATTGGACAACTGAAATATTTAAAGTTTCAAAAATTCTACAGACGAATCCAGTAACTTATGAGCTAAAAGATGGATCAGGCAATATAATTTTAGGTGGATTTTATGAACAGGAAATTAAATTAACTGATTTTCCAGACATATTTCTCATTGAACGTATTATAAAAAAAGTTGGGAATAAAATGTTTGTTAAATGGTTAGGTTTTGATTCATGTCAAAATTCATGGATAACATCATCAGATATATTAAAATAAAAAATTAGTATGTATAATATGTAATACTTTTTAAAATAAAAAAAATATTCATTATAATATAACATTTACTGGAACGAATCTTGCCACTCAACTCTCCCATCTGTCATAAAATATTCTCCAAACTCTTGTCGAATACATTTTGCATCTATACCTGACCTCCTTCCTCTTCTCTCAACTGGAAAAAGAGATGTCATTCCTTCACAATCATTTCTCCATGAACCACTGAACTGTTGTCCATTTTCTTCCCGGTCAAATGTGCCTGGCGGTGAATAAATATTTGATGATGTTTTACTTCTTCTTAAAAAATTGTGTAGTAAAACACAACATTCGGTTACGAGTCTTGCTTTATTTGCATCTAATAAAATTGGTTTCCGCAATACACGGAAAACTGAGGACATAATACCAAATACATTTTCAATTGTTCGTCGGGCTCTTGACAGTCGGTATTGAAATATTCGTTTAAGTGATTGGCTGTTATGATTCCCACTGTAAGGTACCATTATGTTCTCTTTTAAAGGAAAAGCACTATCACCAAGAATAACATATGGTACACATGTATTTCGATTTGGTAATGGTTCAGAAAGAGGTAAATTTAAAGTTTTATTCTCTAGTTTTTCTGACAAAGAACAGTTACTAAAAACCCCACCATCTGATATCCTTCCTTGGCAACCTATGTTAGCATAAGTAATATTGTAATCTGCATCACATAACGCCATCAATACAATGCTAAATGTGCCTTTATAGTTTATATAGTCACTACCACTGTTCATTGGAGACAATATCACTATATGTTTTCCATCAAGTGCCCCAATACAGTGGGGGAAATTCCATCTTTTTTCAAACAAATCTGATAATTTTCGCCATTCTTCAGGATTACTAGGAATCTAAATAATTTAAAAACAAAAAACCACATGAATATTCAATAAATACCATAAAATAGAAAATACTTACATCAATTGTTGTGGTATTTATGCAAATTTTAATAACTATTATTTTATATTAAAAATCCGATATAATATATTTAGTTTTTATTTCTTACTATTAAAAAAGTGTAAACTAAAACATTATCATATTAAATTTAATATATTAGAAATATTATAAATATTATAGTAAACTTTTATAGATTTTATAGATATATCCCAGGTATATGTTACCCAGAGATAAGGTAGCAACATGGTATATTTTATGTTTATTAAAGTTTGTTTAAAACGCATAAATCAAATTTTATAAGAGATTAAACAGACAACGAATAGTTTTACTAAAATTATTGATGCCTACTTAATACCTATACATAATTTTATATACTACTTACATAGGTACCTAACTATAAATATCTATTGTTTTAGCATTTGGAAAGAAATGAAGATGAAACTCAATTAGAAGAAGATGAAGAAATCATGAGAGATGACAATAATACCGAAGAAATACTACAACAGTCGTCAATTTCAACATCACCAGCTCAAATCATCCATCAAAATGCTGAACAAGTTAAGAGTATTAAACAGTCTGCAAGGAAAAGAAAAGTTAGAGAAGAAGATAGCCGTGTCAAAGAAGCGTTTGAATATTTAAAACAAAAAAAGAAGAAATTAAAAAAAATACAGATGAAATTTCACTGTTTGGAGATTTGATAGCTACCAAGTTGAGGGACATGGAAAAAATAACACAGCAATATGTTATGAATGATATAAATAATATAATGTTTAATGCTTCTTTAAATACATATTATTCAACTGCACAACAACATCCAAATAATCAACAAACGTCTCCGTTCCAACAAATCCCACCACTACACTCTACATATAAATCTAACAAACAAACACCTGCTGTTCCACCATACTCACATATTCCATACCCACATACTCCATACTCACTCCATGACCAATCATATCTGGCTCCTTCTAACTCTATGTATAATCATGATCAAACAACCACTTCAGCTACACATTTAATGCATCCAAGTTATAAAAATTCACTTCAGATTTCTTCACAGTCTGATCATTCTCCAACTTCTGAAAATTCTTCCACTCATACAGTTGAAAATTTATCACAAGTTACTCCTCACTCTTCTTATCTACCTAACGAAAATATTTCAGATCTTTCAAATTCTGCCACTAATAATATTGAAAATGTATCACGTCAAGTTACTTCTCACTCTTCTTTTTCGCCTAATGAAAATATTTCAAATCCTTCAAATTCCATTACTTTTACAACTCTAGAAAACATAACTCAAGTTACTCCGTGCTTAGAAGACCAATCACAACATTTTTAGTATACATTTATAATTTAAATATAATTAAACTATTATATTTGAAACAAGTAATTGAATTTTTTTTTACATTATCTTATAATTTTAGGAAGTACCTAGTAGATATTAATCTTACCAAGAATGTGTAATTGACTTTAATATATTTTTTAATTGTTCTAATGTTCTATTCATTTTTTGATTTAACAAGTCATGATATAATTTTTTTATTTGTTATAGTGTTGCTAGAATTTTATTTTGTCTAAGTAGGACACTTAAGTTATATCATTGTAACTTTACCTAATATAAATATATGAGTTATACCAAATTTGTGTATTTTAACTATGATATATTTAATTTCTAGTAATAAGTGTTGAAATAATATATTATTACTTATGTGATAATATATTTTTTATTATAAGCTTAAATTTTAATATACCTTTA
>JANEHU010004792.1:0-17850 GCA_027563435.1 Nasonovia ribisnigri
ATTAAACAGACAACGAATAGTTTTACTAAAATTATTGATGCCTACTTAATACCTATACATAATTTTATATACTACTTACATAGGTACCTAACTATAAATATCTATTGTTTTAGCATTTGGAAAGAAATGAAGATGAAACTCAATTAGAAGAAGATGAAGAAATCATGAGAGATGACAATAATACCGAAGAAATACTACAACAGTCGTCAATTTCAACATCACCAGCTCAAATCATCCATCAAAATGCTGAACAAGTTAAGAGTATTAAACAGTCTGCAAGGAAAAGAAAAGTTAGAGAAGAAGATAGCCGTGTCAAAGAAGCGTTTGAATATTTAAAACAAAAAAAGAAGAAATTAAAAAAAATACAGATGAAATTTCACTGTTTGGAGATTTGATAGCTACCAAGTTGAGGGACATGGAAAAAATAACACAGCAATATGTTATGAATGATATAAATAATATAATGTTTAATGCTTCTTTAAATACATATTATTCAACTGCACAACAACATCCAAATAATCAACAAACGTCTCCGTTCCAACAAATCCCACCACTACACTCTACATATAAATCTAACAAACAAACACCTGCTGTTCCACCATACTCACATATTCCATACCCACATACTCCATACTCACTCCATGACCAATCATATCTGGCTCCTTCTAACTCTATGTATAATCATGATCAAACAACCACTTCAGCTACACATTTAATGCATCCAAGTTATAAAAATTCACTTCAGATTTCTTCACAGTCTGATCATTCTCCAACTTCTGAAAATTCTTCCACTCATACAGTTGAAAATTTATCACAAGTTACTCCTCACTCTTCTTATCTACCTAACGAAAATATTTCAGATCTTTCAAATTCTGCCACTAATAATATTGAAAATGTATCACGTCAAGTTACTTCTCACTCTTCTTTTTCGCCTAATGAAAATATTTCAAATCCTTCAAATTCCATTACTTTTACAACTCTAGAAAACATAACTCAAGTTACTCCGTGCTTAGAAGACCAATCACAACATTTTTAGTATACATTTATAATTTAAATATAATTAAACTATTATATTTGAAACAAGTAATTGAATTTTTTTTTACATTATCTTATAATTTTAGGAAGTACCTAGTAGATATTAATCTTACCAAGAATGTGTAATTGACTTTAATATATTTTTTAATTGTTCTAATGTTCTATTCATTTTTTGATTTAACAAGTCATGATATAATTTTTTTATTTGTTATAGTGTTGCTAGAATTTTATTTTGTCTAAGTAGGACACTTAAGTTATATCATTGTAACTTTACCTAATATAAATATATGAGTTATACCAAATTTGTGTATTTTAACTATGATATATTTAATTTCTAGTAATAAGTGTTGAAATAATATATTATTACTTATGTGATAATATATTTTTTATTATAAGCTTAAATTTTAATATACCTTTACTTGATCCGAAAGTCCATTTTTCAAAGCGTTGCATACATCAACCACAATTGTTGAAATAAGCTGTGGTGAAATTTTAAATAGATAGCTAAGGCTTTTATAGCTATCACCACTAGCTAAGAACCTTAGTGTTACAGCAAATCTATCCTTAGCAGAAACACATTTTCTAAGGTGAGTATCTTGTTTAGTTATGTTTGGACCAATCAAATTAAACAAATACACAAAATCTGAGGGAGACATTCGGCAAAAGTTTTCAAACTTTCCAGAATTCTCTGTCATCAGGTCGTTCAATAAAGAATTACCACCATCTCTAAATTAAAAAAAAACATTTGATATTAATTGTATTGAAGGGAGCCCATATAAATTGTATAAAAAGTCATTAGAACTTAATAATTTTTAGTAGGTAACTTACCTCTCTCGATTTTTGAACAGAGTTGTAGTCCACCATCTACGCTTTTTGTTTTTATTTTTATTTTTAAATCCTGCAGCTATAACTATAAAAATAGCACTAGCGGTCGCGACTTCATCATCACTACTTGAAGCCATTTTGGGACAAACAACTTGATTATTGTACTCAAGTAACAAAATAACAACACTCAACAGTCAAGCGTACGTTTTATGTATAATCAATATTGTACTATTGTAGTATCATTTAAATCATATTTTTAACCTAAAATAAAATATTATGGCGGGTGCTCTTTTGACGAATATCCATAAATCCCGACGAACCGACCAAATATGAATCGTGAATAACGAATCACGAATATACACGAATAGTGTGTAGGGTCTTGTTCGAAAATGCCATTTTGACGAATCACGAACACGAACCGCGAACAACGAATACACGCATAGTGTGTAGCTACCTTAATGTTGAATTACAAAATAGTCTTCACAATTTGAACCGATTGGGCATTGAAATGTGTATGAACAATTTCCCTCCATCATCGTTAATGTGTTAGTAACATTATTCTCGAAACTTCCTTTCGATATCAAATCAGCAAAAACGTCTTTGTACGATTCTGTTTGTTGCTATGTAGAATAAAGTATTATTAATTTATATTTATTTGTGTGTGTGTATGTGTGTGTGTGTGTGTAATATTGAAATAATATAATATAAATTATTACCTTAACTATTTTCGACTTTTTATTATTAACTTTCGATGTTGTCTCAACATCATTTTTTCTACTCCGCTTGTTTATTATTTTTGTAGGTTTTTGTGAATATGTGCTTTCATGCTGAAATTACAATCATATTAATAATATATCAAATATAAAATTATGTTTTTTACATATTATAAATAATATACACACACAGGGCCGGATCATAACTTTTTAACACTCGGGCAAATGAAAAATATACGCCCATTTCAAGAAATTTCGCAAATGACCAGAATTAGTATTTTTTTTTATAAAAATCAAACACACTCGCATATTTTTTTATAATAATATTTCTTATAATTATATTTATATTAATTAATATTTAAATAATTATATTCGGTTAATATTTTTAAGTTCCAGGTTTAGAAAAAATAATATTGGTGATAATAACATATATAAATTATTTGTTAACAAATTTAAAATATTTACTGCTTACTTTTAACGTAAAAAGCTTTATGTAAATGAACAATATTTATACATATTTAATATTTGTTTCAGTCAAACCTTCATATGTATCTACTTGAGTACAAAAAAACTACAATGAAAGAAAAATATAACTAAGAACTGAAAATTAAAATAATATAATGATAAAAAATATATCTCTATAAATATATTTATGGTTTATTTACAAATTTTAAATAAAACATAACAATATAACATTAAGGAGGTATAACAATTTTTTTTTTTAAATTTCTTAGCAATTATCATTCTGCCAAGCAATAATGTAACTAGAGTCTAGAAGTACACCTACACTAAAAAAATGTACAAAAATAATATGTACCTACAGTTAATACATAAGTACATAACAATATTAATTACTTATAACTAGGGAACTGATTTTATTGTAATAAAAAAATCAATATATGTACCAAAATCCAAAATATGTATAAATTGAAAAAAAATTATTACTATTGAAAATTACAAAATAATAAATATTTAAAAAAGTAATATAAATTAATAATGATGTAGGTATATAAAATTATGAATATTATTCTGGAACAAATCAACAAGAAACAATATATTATTGTAATTTGTAGGTTTGCAAATAAGAAATTACGACGGTTTCGTCGGATAATACTTTTGTATTGGCTATAAAAGACCGCTCTACATCAACAGATGTGATAGAGGCATTATTTCTTATTCACTATACAGAAGAAGTGTATTCAATTTCTATAAATCCTTGTTGAATTTTTCCTATTAAAATATCTCTGTCAAAAATTACATATATTGTTGTTTTAGACGGAGTAGAATTGATGATGTTAAACGTCATCGAAAATCAATGAAAAACTAAAAAATTACGAAAATATGTACTTATTTACCAAATACCTATGTAAAAATATATAAAATAAATTTGGATTTATTTCAATTAGAATGATCTAAATTATACATATTTTTTTATCAGATCTAAAATATCTAATTTTAATAAAAATATGTATTTACAGTTAAATCTGTTCCCTAATTATAACTATTAAAAAATATGTGTTAATAAAGAACTTAATTAAATAAGAACTTTTAAATTTTAACATGCATGGAAACGTTTTTTGTTAAATTCGCTGCAATACTGGAATAGGTACTAAATAATTTTAAATAGTAACGCGTTATAAGTTAAATTATGTCCATTACATTTTTGTTACTTGGAAATAATTCTAATAAAATTAAGTAACGTTGTACAAATTAAGTAACGCGTTACTTCTTTTACGTTACTACCCAACACTGCAAAACATGTATAACCAAAAAAAAACATACAATACAAAAATAAAAAATAATTCCAAAAAAAAGGTGCCCTGCGGGCTGCGATGTAATAAAGTTCCATAACAAATACTAGATATTCACAAGTGTTCTTAATAAATAAACTATTGACTACATACAGATTAAAAAAATAGCAATATCGTTAATTTTGGTTGTACTAACATGAGTACTAATTACTAAACACGGACGAATGACGATGATTGCTTTTAACAGTTGGCTGTTGCAGTGTCAAAATTAAAGTGAAATTCGGCTTCAGCATAAATGTATAAACAAACTGTTTTTATAAGCTAATACAGGCTATATTATTAATATAACACATTAACACGGACACATGAAACGACGATAGACGAATCACGATACAATGATACTAAAATAAAATTCAACGATATTTTAATTTCCCACTTATTTGAATGATTAATATTTTATTATTAGATCGGCTGGGACAGTCAATCCCGCTGATAGTAGTAGACGGGTATTTCCAATGCAATGCATACCTATTTGTCCATTTTAAAACAATGTTATTACTTGTTAAAATTAAAAATAATATAGTATTATTTTATTCACATGCACATTATTACATACATTTCTTTCAAAAAATTATTTTGTAGTTATGACTTTTGTTTCAAAGTCCATTTAAAATTTAAAACCTTCAAAATACGCCCACGGAAATTATTTTTTACCTTAAGTAAAAAACACGTTAATCAGTTAGATTTTAAATGTAACAGATTTTTTAAAACACTTACCTTAACAGAGTGTATTGCTTGTTATAGTCTTGTGGCATGCGGCTATGTAATGGTGTATCGATATAATGCTGTGGTTTAGTATTAACTATACCTACTCAATGTCTGCTAGCTGTATTTATAATATGTTCACTAATAACGTTGTAGAGGTGTAATATGGTGTGATCATCGTTCAGGTATTATGGTTAGATAATTAGGTATAAAATATCAAATAAATGTTATGTCATCATTTTTTTTTTAGGCTTTCCACAATTGTGCTTAGAGGTCGTTTGATCTGAGTACCTACGTCAATAATTTGCAATGATTTTTTACATATATAATCATAAAAATTACTGTTTGCAGTTTATAATTAGTATAATATTATAATGTAGCGTAAAAGTGCTTGACCGTGGTTTCCCATAATCTGTTGATTAAACGTAATAAACAATATTTTAAAGCGGTTTTTTAGTTAGTTACCTATTTTTTATCAAACATTAATACTGATTCTATATAAAAAATCGAGAGTATAAAGTTCAAAAAAACAGCAGCACTCAATATCACGCCATACGACTACGGATCAATGACGTAAGTAATTACGATAGGCTTGTCTCATATAAATATATGATAGTTTTACGATGTAACGTAAGCAGCCGTTGATCACAGATCGCGGGAGTTGCTCGGCGTTGTTAAATTACCAGACATGAGGGTTGACTAAGTACAATGCGTATTATTTTGAACTATTCGTAATTTGAATATATTGTACATAAAACAAAATATATTGTACACGCTTATTGGGGGTGGTCGCGACCAATAGGGGAATAATGTTTATATAAATATTAAATAATAATATGACATTAATATTATTGGCTGGCAGCCGTAATAACAATAAAAATACTATAGTTTGATATACAATCAATAATAATAATAATAATAGGGTAACAATAATAATAGGCTAACAGCCGACTCACGAAACCATCGAATATTCGATATGTTGGTCCATGATCCCGGATGATGTCGGTGGTAGAATGGTATGAAGCGATTGGATGATGGTATACGAAAAAGGACAGACGTTTGCCACAAATTATACGACGGTACGGCACGTCACCGTTGGTCGGACACGACTGACTGAAGAGAGCGGTCGGGCGGTAGGTTCGCCGGTAACCGTAGCTCTTATTTTTAGTGCAAGATGGATAAAGGTCAAAGTTACTCATTATTGCATAACTTTATATCCAACATACTCCCACCATTGAAAGTCGAGTATAACTTTCGATCATTGAATTCGATAGCAATATTTGGAACATAAATACGATGGCTCTTAATTCCTTATGGTGATGGTTTCGGAGTCCAATTTATATAAGAAACTTATTTTTATAATAATGAACAATATAACGTGACGGGTTATTGGTAAATACATATTATAATATGATATGTTTGTATAATATAGGTATAAAAAGGGAAAAACAATAATAATACAAAATTACAATAATACAAAGTGACGGATACATAGTAAACATATATTATAATGATATATAGGATAGGTTGAAGAGGACATTATACGGATGGGTTAGTATCTATTGGCAGTTTAGCTAATTTTACCACTGGTTGTTTTAAAACATTATCAGACGTACGGACGGTGACAACACGCACTATTTTGTCAATTCCGGGGTGTACTTCTTCGATACGTCCGAGCTTCCAGTATGTTGGTGGTTGATTAGGCGTTTGAACCAGGACGAGATCTCCAATTTTGACATTTGGTTGCTGGTGCGTCCATTTACTACGACTTTGGAGAGATGTCAAGTATTCAGTAGACCAGCGTTTCCAAAACGATTGATACATATGACGGATCAATTCCCAACGGTTCAATCGATTGGTTGGTGTTAACGTTGTGTCGGTCTCAGGTATAGCAACTAGTGGCTGACCAATAAGGAAATCTCCGGGTGATAACGAACATAAATCGTTGGGGTCCGTTGACAGTGCTGTTAACGGTCGGGAGTTTAGTATACCCTCGATACGAGCTGATAACGTAGACATTTCTTCATACGTAAGCAATTGTGTACCTAACACTCGTCGAAGATGATACTTTGTGGACTTAACAGTAGCTTCCCACAATACCCTCCCCTCGGCAGGTGGATTGAATCGCCATTGGCATGGTATGGCACCAATAAACAAGGATTGAGATGATGGATCCGTAAATAAAAGTTGTAAGTCTCGATCGGCACCCTTAAAATTGGTTCCACAATCCGTATAGATATTGGAAGGTATGCCTCGTCGAGATACGAATCGATGTAGTGACGCTAGAAAGGCATCTGTTGATAAGTCTGAGACAACTTCAATATGAGAGGCCTTTACTACCATACACACAAATATACATAAGTAGCACTTTATGGGACGGGCGTTTCTTCGTCGTCCATCCTTTATAAGGAATGGTCCAGCAAAATCAATTCCTCCGTGGGAAAACGGCCGGGCCGGACGAACCCGATAGGCTGGCAGATCAGCCATTAATGGCTGGGGGGGCGTGGCTCTATGTCTAGCACATATAACACATTTGAATATTACATTTCGTATCGATAACCGACATGATAATATCCAATACCGTCGTCGGATTAGTGATGCAGTAAGTTGTGAACCCGCATGTAAATATGTTAGGTGGAAATGACGAATAATTAGTGTTGTTAATGCAGATTCTTTAGGCAATAGAATGGGATGATGCGCAGTTTCAGGTGTGTTCGATTGACTTATGCGGCCTCCAACTCGAATTATGCCACGTGCATCAACAAACGGTGAAAGTTGCGCTAGTGATCGGGGTGAAACCTTGGCATCTTGGTTTTGCAACGTGGATAGTAAGCTTGAAAAACTGTTGTATTGTGTTATGATAACAAGTGGAGTGATGGCATTATCTAGTTCCTCACGTGACAAGGGTCCCATTGACGTTCGTATACGTCTGGTTCGTTGGCAGAATCGTATGATCCACGCTGTAACGCGTATCAACCGTGTTAACGATGAAAACTTATCTAACCAATCGGATCGCGCATCGGATACTAGAATATTACAAGCATATTGATTTGTATTATAATCCGGTAATTGTGATGGCGGGATCAACGTTAAGTTGGACGATGGCCACATGTGTTCAGGTAATAATATGAAAGGAGGTCCGTTCCAATACAAAGAATGGTTTTGGATTAGAGATGGAAATATACCACGAGATACACAGTCGGCGGGATTCAAGTCTGAAGACACGTGGCGCCATTGACAATCTGGCAACAATTCGGCAATTTTGGATAGTCGATTGGTCACAAAAATCTTGAAATTCGACTGAGGTGACGTCAACCATGATAACACGACATTCGAATCCGTCCATGCGTGTATTTGCAGGATAGGTATAATATCTTTCAATGTGATTGACATGCGGTGTAATGTTTGAGCCAACAGTAACGCGCCACAGAGTTCAAGGCGTGGAATAGTAAGATTCTTGTCTAGTTTGCCTAATTTTAGTGGAGCCACCTTGGACTTAGCTGTAATAAAATAAACTGAGGCACGCCCAGTACTGTCGACACATCTAAGATAAACTACTGATGAATAGCCCTTTTCAGAGGCATCGGAAAAACCAAGTAATTGTGCGGACTGATGAGTATATGTGTTAATGTGTCGACGTAATGTAACGTTTGACAATAATGGCAATTCCTCAACAAATTGTGTCCAATCAGCTAACATCACGGGAGGCAAGGGATCATCCCAATTGATAACAGATTGCCAAAGCCGTTGCATAAAACATTTGGCCCAAAATATGACCGGAGCTAGTGCACCAAGAGGGTCGTATAACTGTGCTATCGTGGACAAGACTGTTCTCTTTGTCCAGTTATCAAGAATAGTCGAAACGTGATAACTAAAAAGGTCGTGAACTGGATCCCAATGGAGTCCTAGTATTTTTACCGATTCATCGTCTTTAGGGCCAAATGAGATGTTCACTGCTCTATCTTCCACGGGAATTTTATGTAATAAGTCTGGACAGTTGGACGACCACTTTTTCAATTCAAATCCAGCTTGTTGTAATAAGTTTATAAGCTCATCGTACTGGAGGAGTAGACCCACTGTGGTATTGTGCCCTGAAATTATATCATCCACATACGTTTGGGTAGATAGAATATTAGTTACACTTGGATATGCATTACCATTATCCCTCTCTAACTGGTGCAGGACTCGGATAGCTTGATATGGTGAAACGGAGACCCCGTATGTCACAGTGAGTAACTCGTAGTCGTTTAGTTGTTCGGACGGACTTTTACGCCATAATATGTGTTGGTACGTACAATCATCAGTATTTATTTTAATTTTTCGGTACATTTTACATATGTCAGCGGTAAACATGTATTTAAATGTACGACATCGATGTAGTAAATCAGAAATATCAGTTTGTAACTTCGGACCAACATGGAGCAAGTCGTTGAGTGATTTTCCCGTTGACGATTTTGCTGAAGCATCAAAAACGACTCTAAGCTTTATAGTTGTGGTGGGGAATGTAATATTTACCTGGCTGACGAGCAATGATCATATGGCCAAGATCTTCGTATTCTTTCATAAACGCACAATACTGAGTATATAGTTCACTGTCTTTTAATAACTTGCGTTCTAAAGTATAAAACCTTGAAAGTGCCATTGCGTGTGAGTCGCCGAGATGAGATGGGTTCATACGAAACGGAAAAGAAACTGAGTAACGTCCTGTAGAGTCTCGTTTCGTAGTGCGATTGAAATGATCTTCACATTTCTGGTCATCGGTGAACGGCAATGTTGATTTTGTGGGTTCTTCAAGTTCCCAGAACTTACATAACATATTGTCGATAGATGGTTCGGCCATGAGTAACAATGATACCGGCGACGACGGAGTGTTGACAGTCGACTGACCTATTATTATCCAACCAAAAAGTGTCTCATATGCTGACGGTAAACCTGGAGTGTGTATTATACGTGAACAGTTGCCAAATATGTTCGCATAAATATCGGCTCCCACCAGAAACTCAATGGGTCCAGGTGTATCAAAGTGAGTGTCACCAAGTTCGATGTGACTATACGTTCGGCGAATATTGGAACTTAATGTCATTGTCGGCATGGGACCTGTTATGCGTGACAAAATTAATGGTTCGCATGATATGTGAGGACTTTCTTTATTTATAGGCACAAAAGCACACCATGTACTTCCTTTGGTGGCTGTTACGATAGTCTGTGATAACCCGGTTATTTCTGTTTGGCAGTGACGACGTTGTAAACCTAACCGCGTCACACATGCGTTTGTTATTACTGATATTTGTGAACCAGTATCTAACAAAGACCGGACGTTAGTCCACTGGCCCAAGTAATTACGAATTCGGATAACGACTGTTCCCAATATAACATTACTTGCTGTACGTGTTGTGCCAGTGAATGGTGGTTCAGTGGGTGTAATACCTGGTTCAGGAAGACTCACTGAATTTGCGGGATGGTTTGACGCCATAGACGGTACTTCTTTCCTTTTAATAGTTTTGTCAAAATGTAACATAGTGTGATGCTTGCCAGAACATTGTCGACACGTATGTATGGAAGTACACTCTGATGTTTTGTGTTGTGGGCTTAAACAATTCATACACAATCGATTCGCTTGAGCGAATTTAAAACGTTGGTGGACATTAAATTGAATAAAATTAGGGCATTGATGTAGGAAATGTGTACCTTTGCATTTTATACATAGTTTGGTCTCATTTAATGTCATCAATGATGTCTTGCTACGGACGAATTTTTGTGATTGTTGATTTGGTTGATGACAGTTTACAGATGACGAATTGTGTAAGATATTACAACGTGTTTGGATAAATGATAGCAATAGATCAATGGTCGGAGTGGTGACATCGTGATGCGTGGACTCGAACAATCGTTTGGTTGTTGGATCTAATACTCTCGAAGCCACATAAAATAATAGGAAACCTTCAAAATCGTCGACGCGAAGAGCCTTAATTGACGCTATGTTCACTTGAAATGTACTCAAAAAGTTCTCTAGACCTGATAATGATTTTTGTAATGGTGAAAATCGAAATATTGAGTCCAAATAAGCCGTAGCTAGTACACGCTTATTATCATAACGAGTATGCAAGTTATTCCAAACAATACTATAATTGTCTTCTGTGATCGGAAGACCACGGACACAAGAAGCAGCGGAACCCGTCACAGATGAAATTAAGTAATGAAACTTGTCAATTTGTGGCAGATTAGGATTTTTATGAACTAATGACGAAAATGTATCACGATACGATCGCCATTGTAATAGGTCACCATCAAATATAGGTAACTGTATCTTCGGTAATTGACATTGGGAATTTGATGATGTCGGACGGGCGTTCGCGCGGTCATCCAAGCCTAAGGTGGAGTTGATTGCAATTATAAAATAGTATCGTTCCATAAACTTCTTTTTTATCGGTACATGTTGCGTTTCATATTCACTATCTCTATTTAACACGATTAATTGATCAAGAATAATATCAGTCTCCAAGTTGAGATCGATGACGTAGTTTTCGACATCTCTATTGCGAGCGAGAAATATAGGGACAACGCTTTTATCTGTTTGTAATGTTAACGCGATATCATACAATATTTTCATGTGCTCAACAAGTTCGTTGCGCTTTGCGATGGCACGTCTTAGAGCGCGCTCGTCTCGCTCAGTAGCTTCCTCTGCCGTTGGCATGGCTAAGATAGTCGAGTGGTACGTATAATGTGTAGGTTTCAGGTAGCACAAACCGAATTATGATATCGCAAATCGATTAGGATTAACACGATGATGGGTCACGCGCAATTAGCTTAATTACGTGTCGTGATTTGTATTATCGCTAATTGGGACATAATTGATATAATGATTGCTACCTGTAATGTGGTCCCGGCGATACGATTAAACGAAAAATAGATATGAGCCACGACGACGACTAAATATTATTTTTCATAATGATAAAATTTTAACGACCAGGAATTTGCACACTTCGACCTTTGAATACCGCCGACGATAATAACAGATGATGACTTCGAGCCAAACCAAAGTACGTACCCAATGGAGAGGAGATATGAGATACAATTTATACAGTGTGGTTAAAGTAACAGAAATTATGAGTGTACAAAATTACATTATTTTGTTTTTAAGTACCTATTGAGTTATTTACAAGTTCAAAATATCTCTTTAGACAACCCTAAATCCGGTTCGAAGGACCAAAATGTAACGTAAGCAGCCGTTGATCACAGATCGCGGGAGTTGCTCGGCGTTGTTAAATTACCGGACATGAGGGTTGACTAAGTACAATGCGTATTATTTTGAACTATTCGTAATTTGAATATATTGTACATAAAACAAAATATATTGTACACGCTTATTGGGGGTGGTCGCGACCAATAGGGGAATAATGTTTATATAAATATTAAATAATAATATGACATTAATATTATTGGCTGGCAGCCGTAATAACAATAAAAATACTATAGTTTGATATACAATCAATAATAATAATAATAATAGGGTAACAATAATAATAGGCTAACAGCCGACTCACGAAACCATCGAATATTCGATATGTTGGTCCATGATCCCGGATGATGTCGGTGGTAGAATGGTATGAAGCGATTGGATGATGGTATACGAAAAGGGACAGACGTTTGCCACAAAAACACCAGTAACCGAAGAGGAATGGAAAGCAATGGTACGCCACCTTGTTAAAATTTTCGCGAAAAAACCTAAAACTTTATTTCCAATATTGGCGCAAATTCACGATTCAGACCACACAAACCGTCCCAACCTAAACGCACCCGCGATACAAACAATGTTGCACAAATACGACGCTCTAATAATGTGGGAAGGTTCAACCGACCGCAAAATATTAGAACTATTAAATATCAACGTTTTAATGTTAAATTTACGCGGATGGGACGTAGACAATAATGGTTATTTCGAATTACAACTCACCGACATGACCCTCAAGAAGGTATTTTGCGCCATACCACTGGGAAAATTCAAAAAACAGGGGCGAGCGCTTAAACTAAGCGAGGCTCATTCGATGTTGTGCAAGGGGGATCACGGTGCTCCGGAAGCACATAACCCCAAAACAGACGCACTATGGACCCGTTGCCTATTCGGAAAACTGCGGTTAACATATCGAAAGTCGATTAATGATATTGTATTCGGTTAAACATTTCGTTATTACTACATGTAATTTTATTATTATTATTTTTTCTTATATATATTTATCTCATAATAATTTTGGAAAAGGGTTACATTTTATTTACATTTTATTTTTATTTATATTTGATTATTTTATTTTTTTTTAATTTTTGTTAACCTTATTTTTACAACCTACTATACTACTAAAGGTTTTCGACGTAATAGACTAATAAGTTGAAACAATTTTCAGACTTTTACTCATAACCATACCGTTCGCATCGGGGACTTTTCGATACACCGACGAACAATTAACACAACATTCCGGTCTTTACTACGAAAACAGGGGACCTTTGAAACTTATAACATCTCAATGGGATCTTACTGCATACATTAGTCTTACTAAATATAATGAAGAATTCGAATACATAAACACCGTAATAGACCAAACAAAAGTATTGTGTGCTGAACACATGCACGATCCGGTTACGAATAACTTTAACTGTAACAACCTACTTCTAACAGCAACCACTATAGTTGACAATTTACACAATAAAAAGACACAAGTCTTAGATTCGATTGGTCACATAATTACTAGACGTAGTGCTTTAACTAAACTCGTGACAAAAGCAGCTAAATTAATATACGGAATATGTAATTTAGAATGCATACAAAAATTTAATTTTAATATAGCCGAGTGGTCCTTGTGAGAGGTCGTGAAGTCGGTAACGAGTGTGTGGTGCCGTACAACCCTTACCTTCTGGCCAAGTACGACGCACACATCAACGTCGAGATCTGCACGTCCATCAAGAGTGTTATGTATATTTACAAATACATTTTCAAGGGACATGACCGAGTGACATTGGAGGTTCAGGACCAAGATGAAATTGCCAAGTGAGTACACTACACTTACTTATATATACATAATTATTATTAAATTACAATTACTTAATTTCATAATTTACACATTTCTAAATTTAAATATAATATATGATATATGATTGTAATGGTGGATTGTATACATTTATTTAGTTGTATAAACATTATATTGCGTACAGTACTAAACATAAATAGTTAACTAAATTATATATTTTATTATTTTATCATCAATACAAGAGTTTTTTTGTATAGAAGTATATTCATTTCTTATTATAAGTGTCAAAGAGTTTTTTAGGTTGTACTATACAGGGTGATTCTTTTATCATGGACCAGTCAATATCTCGGTAAGTATTAGGAATTTTAAGACAATTTTTTTTTTAAATTTTCTAGGTTTTACTGTTTTACAATTTGATATAATTTTGATAATTTTGAGTCCCTTCTTTATTTGATAAAACACTATCAACTTTCGATTTTCAAATGGCAACACCTATTTTCAATAACGAAAATCTATAAACATTCTGAAAAAAATAATTTTAACGTTTGCAGAATTTAATTTGAGTAATCCGTTTGCGACTTATTTATGCTTAAATATTCGTTTAATTTACAGCTACTGGGCAATTGATCAAACCCAACAGTAAAAACCAGAAGTCAAAACGAAATTATATCACAATTTAATGACCCAAACTGTCATAATAGTAATAATCCTATAATCCTAAACTATTAAGTACAAAGGTCACACGATTTGGACCTTCCTATCTTGTCCCCACTCACAACATCGAGTGAATCGTCAGCAGTATCATATTTAAAGTATGATAATAACATTTTACCATTATGGTTACATAATATAGCACCGGTTACTGATTCTTGGTATACGGTCTTATCTCTTAAGAGTTTGTAGGTAAACGAGAAACGGTAAACAGTAAACAGTTTCTGTCGTTTCTGAAAACATGTGGTTTTTGCTTACGTTAGTTTAATAGTTGTCAAATAAATTAATTGTCGAATCTCGAATATTAATTATTATTCATTGAATGTTTAAACACAAAAAACATTTTAAGTAATAACTAAATTATGTGTATTATTTAAAATATAAATTTAAACCAATGCATATTTTTTGATAATGTTTTACATTTTTTAAATAATGTTGTACCTATTTTAGTTTAAAATTTAATTAAAAATATGCATATTATACACTTCTATCCGATCAGCATTATTATGTATGAGAATTAAATTTCACACTTTGCCGACAACTTTATTTGTATGTATACTTTATTGGTAAGTTTAGTCTAAAATTTGATTTTTTTTTTTTAATAAATGATTAATATTATTGATAAATGAAGACTATGATTAGAACATTTTGATTTTATTTCAGTGGCAAATAGTAGAATTGGTATAATTAATCAAAAATAACAGTGAACTATAATATTACTTGACACAAGACAGTTGAATTTGACCAGCAATTAATGCAAATTCATATTGCATACTGGTACCGGTACCTATAGGTAATTGATACTGGTTCCAATCTGAATACTTCATAAATCAATATGGAATAAAATATACAATAGATTAACAATTATTTATGTAAGTACAAATATTTTTTTTATATAAAATAAATCAATGTTCTACAGAATTTGATGTAAATCATAATTTTTTTAGGAAATTAAATTTTGTTTTAATTCAAATTTCAATTGAATTTAGTAGTACCCATTAACTTTTAATAAAAATATCTATAACTACAATTAAAATATTTTGATTTTATTTCAGTGGCAAATAATAAAATTGGTATAGTTAATTAAAAATAACGTTGAACTATAATAATGTGACTAGACACTAGACAGTTGAATCTGACAAGTAATTAATACAAATTCATATTGCACACTGGTACCTATAGGTTCTTGCTACTGGTTCCAATCTGAAGACTTTATAAATTAATATGGAATAAAATAAACAAGAGACTAAACAATAACTATGTAAGTACAATTATTTTTTTTATTATTAAATTAATCAATGTTATAAGTAATTTGATGTTAATCATAATTTTTTTTTAGGGAATTAATTTTGTTTTCATTCCAATTTCAATTGAATTTAGTTGTATTAACTTTTAATTCAAATATCTATAACTAGATTGGTAGAACAAATTAAAATTGTTATTTTTGGTTTCTCACAGTCACATATAGTACCTACCTGATAACTTTTTAAGTTAATATGGAATGAAACATGTTTAAATGTTTAAATTGACAACAGAATCAATTAAGTATGTATAAATATATTATTTTTTTTATATAAAATAAATAAATTTTTTAAATAATTTAAAATAATTTTTTTTTTAATTGCATTTAGATAAAGAAAAAGTGTGCAGCATCAAGGCTAACTACTTCTACATTTGTAAAATTTGTTGATAACATTGTTTTTATGTTTAAACAATTACCTTAAATTATTGACTTACTATTAAGTAGACCATAAGTTGTAGGGCTATGGAGTTTTTACCAATCTAAATTGAAAAATTTTAAATTTTTTTTTTTAATATGAGTATGTCATTTTCATGCAATGTTAAAATAATTTTATATCATAAAATATTAATTAAAAACTCACCTAATTTCAAAAATAAGTAAAAAGATTATTATTTTTTAAAACATCCATAGCCCTAAAAATATGTTGTAATCTAGAGTACCTAAATAATGTAAAGTGTGTTTAATGTTCATTAAATTTTTATTAATTTATCTTGGGCTGTGGACATATCAAGTGTTGAAATTTTTTACTAGTTATGACCTTACCCAAATTCTGCAAAACTTTGCACTACGGAAATTTGTTCATATTCTAGTAAAATTATTGATAACTAATGTGTTTATTACCTTTGATAATTTAGTATTAAATTAATGTCCATTATTTGGTCTGTTCACACACAAGATAGTTTTGATTCAAAATGCAAATTATACATTATACAAAAAATATATCCCAGAATACCTAATATTTATAAATGGAAAGTCGGGTAGGCACTAAGAAAAACGGGCTCTGAGCCTATAGCCCCACATCAGATTGACAATACAGGACTCGCTTCCTCGATGCACAAAATATTGTAATATCAGTCTGATGTAGGTTATTTATTTTGTTGTGTCCCTTTATTTGTGTAATCAAAATAACTTAGCTATTCCATTTTTTTTTTATAGTTTACACAGATTAATTTGTAATTATTTATTTTTAATGAAATGAAAACCTTAAGAGATAGGGGCATTGTAAAAATGTATAACTAAAAAAAAAAAACGGAATGTGTGAATAGACCTTTAACTACTTTAGTCTTGGCTCTAAATCCTGAATCCAAGTACATAAATTATACATTTGTATCTGTATATTATTTATGAATTATTTTTCAAAATACATAGACATTTTTGATTTACTTTGTTTTAAAATGAATAAATGTTATCTGTTTAATATAATAATTTACCATAGTAATTAAGATACACCATATTGTTTTAAAAAAAATATTTATTTTGTAATTTACTAGTCAATCTGATATAGAAATATAAATTATATTATGAGCGTCGTGTAGTTTGGATTACAAAGGTGCTTATTTGAATTCTAAAAATTTAAACGGTGATAAATATTTAAATTTTTTAAAAAATGATCTTCCTATTCTTTTGGAGGATATACCATTATCTAGACGCAAAAATTTAGTTTGGCAGCAGGACAGTGCTCTAGCCCATAATAAGAATACTGTCATACAGCATTTAAATAGCACTTT
>JANEHU010004793.1:0-32581 GCA_027563435.1 Nasonovia ribisnigri
ATGTATTTGATGATATTATTGTGAATAAACTAATTAATTTTAGTATTATAGGCATTAGTATTTACTATAGTTGGTTAAATTCATTTTCTCAAAAAAATTATATTTTAAAATGCCATTGCGTGTATATAAAATATAACAATATATTCTAAAAGTTTCATATACCAACAAATAATATTTTAAATTATATCAAAATAACTAAAATCATTATTCTTGGTTTAAATATGAAATTTTGTCTAAATTTGAAATTAAAATGTCTGTAAAAAATAAATGTGTTGATATATTTTTTAGATTTTTTGGTTACAGTATGATTTATTTATGAGAATTTTTGTTTAAATTTTCAACACTTAGTTATAAAAACTGAACATTTTATAATTTTTTAATTACAATTATTTATAATTTTCGAGATTTCGATAAATTTTGTCAAAATTTGAACTTTAAATGCGTTTAAAAAAAAATTGTGCCTATGTATTTTCAATATTTTTCAACTACTATTCTATCAATATATCAGGAACCTTGTATTAAATTTTCAGACTTTTTGGCCCACCAAATAAAATTTTATTGACAATTAAAAAAAAAAAAACTAAAAAAATTGAAAACTAAAAATGTCTGTAAACAGCTCAAAACAAATCAACATATTTTCAAAATTGAATGGTGTATAGAAAATGAGAATATAAACATTTAGTGAAATTTTCATGCATCTACAATTATTCATTTTTGAATTACAACCAAATAAGAAAAACGCTACATGAGAAATCGAGTGAATATCCTATGTTGTAAAATTATGAACTTAAAACACTCATAAAAAATTATTTTAATTGCTTTTAGATATTTTATTTTTGATAAAAGTAGAAAAACTTACGTTAAATCTTGTGTTAAAATTTAAAACCTTAGATTTAAAAAGAAAAATTTTTATGAATTTCTAACTCCAAATAATTTGCAAATTTTCGTCATTTTTACGTAATTTGTCAAAATTTCAACTTTGAATGCTTAGAAAAAAAAATTGTGACTACAGATTTTTAATATTTTGCATGTGCCTTTGAAACAATATATTAGGAACATTCTATTAAATTTACAAGAATTTTTAACGAATAAATAAAATGTTATTGATTTTTTAAAAAAAAAAAACCAAAAAGATTGGAAATTTAAAATGTCTGTAAACAACTCAAAATAAGTCAAAATATTTTGAAAACGGTATGGTATATAGAAACTGCTTATATAAACATTCAGTAAAAATTTCATGTATTTACCGTCATTTTTTTTAGACTTACACCAAAAACCAAAATCGATTTTATCGAAAATCAATGTTGCGTAAAAATTCCCGTTTTTTCCTTAATTTTCCATTTATTTTTCACGGTACTTTTGAAAACTACTGGAAAATGTTTACTTTTGACCCCCCAAAGTACCAACTAGATTCACTTTCCTATCAGAAAAGTACTATTGAAAAAAATTGAAGCAATTTTTACTGTCCCAAAATGAGTGACAGACACAAAAAAAAAATAAAAAAAAATAAAAAAAAATAAAAAAAAAAAAAACACACATCATTGTAAAACCAATACATTCATCGCTCCGCTCAAATCTAAAAATAAAAGGAGCTAGGTACCAGCTATAGGGTCTTCTACGCTTGTGTTTTATTCAAAATCTCAGTATATTATATAATAAAGAATAATTATTTATGTGGGTCTTATAATAGCAGACTAATTTAAATATATTCTATAGACATTATAAGGTTAATATATATAGGTATAGGTATGGTATAACTATATTAATATAATTCTAAGTTAAAAATAATATATTTCTATTAGTCCGGGAAATAATAATTATTCATTTGGTAAATGGTCGGTATTTAAAAACGTGTTTCATAAATATATATTTATATTATAATATATAACTCATGCCGCGTTGAGGTGTGTATTATGTTACAACGTTTTTATAATCGTTCTACTACAATTATCTTCTACATAGTAGGTACATAGTGTGGTTACCTATTATATTACTATTATAAATTATAATCCATTTTTTTTTTTTTTGTAAAACATAATATACTTGGTGAAAAGCGAAATTGGACTACATATTATATTAATTAGTAGGTATATATGAACACGAATATTATATTGTAAGAACTGCAATTATTATTGAAAAATGAAGGAATCGACGCGTATAATAATATCGTAAGCCGTATATAGGCAATATAATAAAATATTACACAGAGAAACACCACGGACCGGGATCATTCAAATAATAATATATTATGTTCATCATATCAGTCAAGCGTTTGTGTTGCGCCTATTCTACACATTTTAAAGAGGTTATTTAAATCCTAAAAGGAAAAGTTTTTTTTTTTTAAAAAATCAATAACATTTTATTTATTCGTTAAAAATTCTTGAAAATTTAATAGAATGCTCTAATATATTGTTTCAAAGGCACATGAAAAATATTAAAAATCTGTAGTCACAATTTTTTTTTTTAAGCATTTAAAGTTGAAATTTTGACAAATTACGTAAAAATGACGAAAATTTGCAAATTATTTGGAGTTAGAAATTCATAAAAATTTTTCTTTTTAAATCTAAGGTTTAAATTTTAACACAAGATTTAACGTAAGTTTTTCTACTTTTATCAAAAATAAAATATCTAAAAGCAATTAAAAATAATTTTTTATGAGTGTTTTAAGTTCATAATTTTACAACATAGGATATTCACTCGATTTCTCATGTAGCGTTTTTCTTATTTGGTTGTAATTCAAAAACGAATAATTGTAGATGCATGAAAATTTCACTAAATGTTTATATTCTCATTTTCTATACACCATTCAATTTTGAAAATATTTTGATTTGTTTTGAGCTGTTTACAGACATTTTAGTTTTCAATTTTTTTAGTTTTTTTTTTTATAATTGTCAATAAAATTTTATTTGGTGGGCCAAAAAGTCTGAAAATTTAATACAAGCTTTTTTATATATTGTTACAATATCAGTTGAAAAATTTTAAAAATACATAGGCACGATTTTTTTTTATAAGCATTTAAAGTTCGAATTTTGACAAAATTTGTCAAAATCTCGAAAATTATAAATCATTGTAATTAAAAAATTATAAAATGTTCAGTTTTTATAACTAAGTGTTGAAAATTTAAAACAAAAATTCTCATAAATAAATCATACTGTAACCAAAAAATCTAAAAAATATATCAACACATTTATTTTTTACAGACATTTTAATTTCAAATTTAGACAAAATTTCATATTTAAACCAAGAATAATGATTTTAATTATTTTGATATAATTTAAAAATATTATTTGTTGGTATATGAAACTTTTAGAATATATTGTTATATTTTATATACACGCAATGGCATTTTAAAATATAATTTTTTTGAGAAAAATGAATTTAACCAACTATAGTAAATACTAATGCCTATAATACTAAAATTAATTAGTTTATTCACAATAATATCATCAAATACATTTAGACTTAGTAAGATATTATAGACTGACTGACCGTCTTCCCTCAGAATCGTTTTTCTTATTCAATGATATTATATCATTGGATTAAAAAAAATCTAACACAATCCATTACAGTGACTCACTTGTAACCTACTGTACAGCAGAGCGACATACACTTACCCGCCCTTTTTCTTTTAAACGCGTTTTATCCATATTATGGTTTTCGACGAGAACGCGTTCAAAGATCATTGAAGACCGGGTTTTATTTTGACGGAAAATTGATTTCATGCTCGTAAAATAACGGCCAACGAGCGCACTATAATCAGACTCGATTAATTCAATATAATGCACGATGCGTTCGAAATGGTTTTTTTTTCTGTGAGCAACGCTCAGATTCGTGTCAACGTTTCCTTTTCTAATAATAATTATAACAAACAGAAGAAAATAGATCAATAGGTATCTACTGTCTAGTATCCACTATATTATTTGTTTAACTCTTAACCAGCTATTTCGTATAGGCACGCTAATGAATAAGGTAGGGAACTAAAATATAACTGTATCATATTTCATATACCTACCCATATGTTGTATATACACTTAATTTTTAATATTATTATAGTAAACTCCGCTCGACTCGCTCACCAACCCCCAGGGATCGAGACCCCCATTGAACCACTCCGATCCCGCTTTCCATTTCGAAATTTCATATCTGTAGTTTAAAATATTTAAAATAAAATAGGTATGTGAATGATACTTTTATATAAAACATTTTTAAAATAATAGAAGAGTTTTTAAGTTGGCATGGTGATTATACCAATGTAGAAGATACAATATTATGTACCTATAAATATTTGTTATATTACATACCATAATATATGGAATTATATTATTTTAATGTACATCAAATTCGTACAGTTTTTTGATTTAATATAAACACACCCTAAATACATGCAAACTTTTATGTATATGGGTACTATTACTACGACTAATTTGTAGTATTTTCTATATAATATTGGTTAGAATGATAGATAAATAAGTATAAACATGATATATTGAAGCGTATTTTACTCAATTAAATACATACAGTTATGCGGAAATCATAAAAACAGAGATTTTGTAGTGCAGTGTGTTCACTTTGTATTTTGTAATATACCTACTTATGCACAGTAGATATTAAGAAATGGAGTCGACTAGTAACTTGTTAGCAGTTTTGCAATAATTCAAAACTGTCGATGCGTGTACATCAATATTAAAATGAGTAGATGTATATTTTTTAAACTTATGATGAGATGAGCTGTCGTATTACATTATAATATCATTTCGATTTATGATCGTCGTTAATATAATTAATTACTAATTAGGTATACCAGTGCAAAGTTAAAATGTTTTTTGCTTAAAACAGCCGTGGTAATTAGTTGTAATTAATTTTAAATCTATTATACCCATATGTTTAAGGAGGAATATAGATAATTCGCGAACGGCATTTATACCAGTACTCTTTTTGCAACTCTATTATAGGATAATTAAATATCTATAAAGAAAAGTTATATGCTATTATACGGTTACAAGTGGCAATTAGTAACTAATTTATTTTATTGATTGGAAGGTACCTATATAGAATCCACAAGAATAAAGTTTTTTTGTGCTATAATAAATACCTGCTGAATATATTAAATTACTTTTAAATGGACATCAATAAGTTTTTTATTGTTTTAATTACACTCAATAAAAATAACGTTTTATATTTATTGTTTTAATTTAACGATGTTGATTTTTCTTTCACTGTTCAATATAAATTATTGCACTGTGCTATTAAGTTGCGAGGTAATACAATAAGGTATATAACGGAAATCTTAACTAAGGGGACTGTAGCCCTGGTCCTGACATAATTAGGGGCCCTATATATTACTGTAATACAGTCCACAATTTATTTATATCAATCAATATATCAATAATAAAATTACACATAGACTTATGGTATAATATTTATTTATAATCTTAAAATATAAATTTAATATAAAAGTCAAAATATCAAAAAAAAAACTGGATTTATATTTTAAGTTAAGAGGCTTTACCAAAAATATAGCCACAGGACCAAAAATTCCCAAGTAGGGCTCTGCTTAGTAGTTTTTGGTCTGCTAAACAAACGCAACAATGACAATACACGAAAGACATACAAGTTAAAATATTTTAAGAAAACCCTATAATGCATACATAATACTATACCTACGTATATACGGAAGTAATAGGTATATCATTTATTATTAGTTACATAGATGTGTAAGATATATTGTATATTATTGGTATGCATGACTAAAAAAAAAATAAAAAATATTTCCAACTTCCAAATTTTAAATTTTTTAAATTAAAAACATTAAATGTTTAAGTTTATAAAGCTTCAACTCCATTGTTAGGTTACATTCGCCATATATACATCAAATGCATACGTATTCATAATTTACTATAAGATGAAGAAAAACTGGCCCGACGAGCTAATAGCACTAGCTATTTACATATTATGTCATTCTCACTATTCTGCTTAACCATCTCTCTTCTTCGGTCTTTCTCTCCCCCTTATCCCTAACCCTCCGTACTTACCAGTATCCCGAGTGCCCATATTTATAATACTTATATGAAATATAATAATTTAACCATGACGATAGATAATATAATATGTTATAATCATTCGATAATATAAACTGAAATCTTGTTGGTTGCACAGGTGAAATGCAAAATTGGAGCTGAAGCCAACGAAATATCAACAACAACGACGAGGAGAAAATTCACGAGACAGTAGAGAACATGGTGTTGCGCCCGAGTGAGGAGTACGGTAATTACACGATGGACAACTACCCGCAAAACGGCGGCGGTGGCCATCATTTTTACGAGAGCATCAAAACCGAAATGGAAAGTTTTCGGTTGCGTGGAGTGGACGGAGATTTTTCGGCGTCAGTGGCGGCCACATCCGATGCATTGCTCAGCGACGACACCAGCTCGATAGCGTCAAAGAAACGAATAGACAGCATGTTCAAGACTACCGCTTCCGCTGCGGGTGACACAAAGCGAACGTCCGGTCACCGCGCTGGCCGTCAGACCAAGTCGTTGGCCGACGACAAGAACCACTACGAAGGCGGTGCAGGTGGAGGCTATTTTGATTACGGCTATGCCACCGGCACCAACCATAGAAACAACAACGGCAATAATAACAACAACAAGAATACGGTACAAGAGAAGATCGAAAAGATGTTTGCGGAAATCAGTTCCTCTGAACTCGACACGGATGTGTCGATGGACTCCTCAGCGGTGGCGGCAGAGACCGGTAGCAACAAATTCCACGTGCAGTACATAGGGTGCGCGGGGCTGTCGGGCAAGATATCCTCGTTGGAGGGCCTTCAGAAGCCCGTCCGAGACATGTACTTCGGTTACCGGGAAAACCAACACTATTACCGCGGCACCGGTATCCCACACCGTGGCTATTACGACGACGAGGTCCGGACCGAGGCGCGGCGTGACTTCTCCGGGCTGTTGGAGATATCGGCAGCCGGTCTTACCATCCGGTACAGGAACGAGATGGGCGACACGGAGCAGCGGACGAACGCTTTCCCGTCGATCGCTGTGTGGGCGGCGCTGAAATATGTGTGCCGCCGCCGGTCGCCACCGCCGCAACGGAGAATCGTCGGAGAAACCGCCACCGCAGTCGTCGGTTACGAGTACGCTTTTCTGCCACTGATCGCCGATCCAGACGGATCGGACAAGGCACCGCTGTTCCGGGACATGGACGCCGGCGATAGGGCCCGGCTGGACGCAGCCGGCGACCACGCGCCCGTCTTCGCGGTGGTCACCCGCACGGCCAGCAAGCGGCTTGAATGTCACGGGTTCGCGTGCGAGACAGAAAACGACGCGTTGCTCATGGCGGCCAACTTATACGGTGCCCTAGTAACGGCTATGTCTACGGCCGCTGCAGTGGTAGATGTGGACGGGCTGATGTCCGGAGAGGTGGCCGGACGACGGGCCGCTCCCTCGGCTAGGCGGGTCATCCGACAGCGAAACGGGTTCACTAGCATGAGTAGCACAGCCGGTTCGAGCGTGGCCGGTGGTGAAGAGGCGCCCGCCCTTCCACCGCCTCGTCCGCCACGCAGGAACAAAAAGTCCACATCGTCAGTCAGCGCTTCGACGTCGGTCGGCGACGAAGGCGGAAGCGTTCCGTCGGCGATGGCGTCGGTGCGGGCAGACGACGGAAGCGGTGGTGACGTGTGCAGCGGCGCTAAGACGTTCGAATTGACCGTCAAACAGCCGTCGTCGCTCCAGCGGGGCGTGTGTAACAGTAGCAGCACTGTGGGCTTGGCGGACATGCAGTCCCGCAGCGCTAGTAGACAGCAACGTTTGGACGGTGGCGGTGACATACTCACCAAAGTGGCCATTCCCAGGAGCAGGAGTTTTTTGAACTCCAACGGTTTGGCGTCCACTAAGTACTCGAGACGGGTGGCTGGTTGCGGAATCGAGACGGCAGCGGCAGACAGGCGTCGCCGCAGGAGCAATAGCAGCATGGGATTCTCGGACGTGTTCAACGAGCTGCGCGCGCAAGAGGGCCTGAACAACATGGATGACATACTGAATGCCATCATCAACGTGGAGGGCATGTCGTACAATGACCTGAAGCCGATTTATAAGGAATTTCTAATGAAATTGGCACTGACGCTCACGAAAGACGAGCTGTACCAGCGTACCAAGGCGATAATGACAGAACAGAAACGCAAGCGGAATAAGCGGCGTCCAGCGGTTGCTACACAGGCCGCCGGCCGCGGGCGCCGTTTCAATGACAAGCTGCGCGATGCGTTCAGCTTGCGGGCGGCCAAGTCGCGAATCAGCGCCGTGTTGCTGCCGGATTTTTGCAAGCGCAAAAACCGGAACAGCGGGTCCAGGAAAAAACAACTAGTGCATCAACATCAACATCAACAACAACAACAACAAAAGCGACGTCGGTGTTCGTGTCTGGTGATCACAGGGTCGTCCACCGATGTCCGGCCAGCGGACCGGAAACCGGAACGCAAGTTTCAACGGCGGGCCGCTGCGGGCAAACGGTCAGCAGTTACGTCGGCAAGCAAAGCCCGGCGGACTTCGGCCACGTCGTCGTCGCCCGTCTGCAGCACTTCTGACGACAGTGACTTTTTCGCGGCCGCGGCCATGAGGCAACGGCAACATCAACAGCTCCAACAACAACTGTTGCAGCAACTGCCGCAGCTGTACAAGAAGACGTCTAAAAAACGTCTTGAAAAAAAGCCACCGCCAAAAAACGGCGGTCGAGGAACGACTACGGCGTCTGAGCCAGGCTGCTTGCACCGGACGTCCAGCGGTTACTTCAGCTGTTCCGAGTGTAGCGCGGGCGGCGCGGCTGACGACGACGGGTGCAGTTGCTGCGGTGACGGTGCGGCGGAACCGACCACGTCGCTGGTGTCATGCAGCTGCGACTCGGACAGCTGCGCGGACAGCGACAAGTGTTACTGCGGCCGTCCGCGGCGTCCGCGGAACATATTCGACGAACTCAAGAGCCGTGGGTTCGCGGCGTCCGAGTCGAGCGTGTCGAGGGCCGACTCGCCGGGCACCGCATGGAAGAAGAACGAGCTGCTCATGCTTCTGCAGCAACGACACGACGATAGCGGCCCCGGCATGGGCAGAGAACCGGCTACGGGCGGCGGCAGGTGCGGCATCGAACCGTCAAAGAGCATCGAATACCTGCAGATGACGCACCGGTCGCGTCCGACCGCGGCTGGTGCTGGCGCTAAATCGACGGCGGCCGCGGGTTCGTCGTCGTCGCCGTCGTCGTCCTTGTCCGCGGCCACCGTGTACTCCTCCTCGTCCGCAGTGCACCAACGGCGTCCGCAACCACCACGCGGCGCCAAACACCAACACCGCCGTTCCGGTTCGAGCGGTTCGGACAACTTCCGCGCTATCGATTACGCTCTATTCGCGGCCACTGCTGACGGCGCTGCGGGGCCGCGAAAGACACGCGGCAGCGGCCGGCAAAATCACCGCCGTCCGGATGGCTCGCTGGCCGCCTCGTCGCCGTCCGTCGCGGCGTTCAGGCGGTCGTATAGCTCTGAAGCAGTGCACATGGCCGGCTGTCGCGTGCAGTACGGCGGCCACGCCCGACATTCTGCACTACCGCAGCAGATGAAGTTGACCGCCAGGCGGCATTCCGTCCACGACGGCGGCGGCGGCGGCGGCGATGTTGTCCTGTCAACCTTTTTCAAATCAGGCATCGAAAACTCATTGGGTTACTATCCGTGACGATTCGCGCGGTGTTAAACAAGCGCGGCGCACGCTCGTTTCTGTAAGGTGTGGGAGGGTTGGGGTTTCGAAACTTTTTAAGACGTTACCACCTCCTGCGTGTAGTATTCAATATTTTTTTTTAATTTTTAACCATCATAACTTACGAAAATAAATGTTAAATAATATACATATCATTATCCATCTCTTTTAAGCAGAATATATTCTGACAAAATAAATAGAGTAGGTAATCGATTTTGTTTCATACCAATAATAACATTCGTATAATATAATATAATATAATTCGGGTACTTAACCAGATTCTCAACCATATACCTATGTTATATCTATATAATTTCCCGGCTAATCCGATATTTATCGGCGACCACTGTTCCCATACTGTTTTATATTGTTTTATTAAGACAATTTTGTACTCTACAAGACAAATACAAATAAATAAAGTCTGTTCGACAATACTTAAACCACAAAGCATATAATATTATTAAATAAAAACGATATAATATAATATGCGTAGGTACTTCTACGATATGACTTTTTCTACCATTATACCTACATGATATTAACCATATTATTTTATAGAAAATGTGAGTATGTAGTCACAAATCCAAATTATAGTAAGCGAGTAAATCTAGGCATAACACTATCCTATGCGTTTTTATTATTACTATAACGTGTAAATTGTTTTTTTGTATATTATGCTTTACTCGTTAAGTTTTGTAAAGCAGACCTATTTTGTCTTGTATATTATAATATCGTTTTATAATTCTGTGGCTTGGTGCAAGAAAGGCCAATGTCTCATTTTGACAAAAATTAGATTATTTGACCAATATCATTAAAATCTGCTTATGTTACTTGTGTTAAAAGGGCCAATGTCTCTTATGCTGTATGACCAAATTAGATTTGACATGGGCCTTTTTGACAATAATCAATAAAATAATAATCAATTTATTATGGGCCTATGTCGACATTGGCCACATATTATCTATAGTCACGACATTGGCCATTTCGAAATCAATTAATAAAGTTTATAAATATAGGAGTTACTAACATTATGACCAATTGAATATTATTATGAAGTTTTCATAAAAAAGTCAAGTTATTTAATTATTAAAAATTGTTTATTTTAAATTTTAGTTTTTGGCCAATAGTCAAACCATAGTTTTTTTTTTATTTTTTCTGGGGGCCAATGTCAAACTAAAACGAACTTATTTATACTTAAAAACAAAATGAGTGTCATACAATGAAATAAAAACAAATGTAATTAAGTAACAGAATTTTTAGAGTTCAAACATAAAATTTAAGAATTTTATGTAAATTTTAAAAATTGGCCAATTTAATATTTTAAATTCCTGAACATTGTCAAAATATGACATTGGCCCTTCTTAACACCAAGCCACAGAATTATACAACGCAATGTTAACACGGGTTAGTCACAATAATAACAGAGTTATATTCTGTATAATATTCAGTTTATTATACTAAGTTTACCAGAAAATTGTTTAGGTTGTCGCGATCGTGATAACCAATAAGTACCTTAGTTCATCTTATACTTAAATCAGCTATCATGTTTTGCTCGCATACATTTACGAGTTAATGTTAAATTTCTGTTCATAGCAAGAGTTGGGCAAATGTGTATCTAAATATAAAATAATTATTCGAATATAAATATGGATTTTAATTAAAAATTATTCGAAAAATATTGGTTTTTTTACTAGGATAACTTAATGTATGTTAAAACTATTTGAATAATTTTTATTAGATTAATATTGCGTTTAAAAATTATTCAAATAAAATTGTATTCAAATGATTATTTAAATAAAAAATCATTTGAGTAATGTCCTACTCTGTGGCTGTAAAAATACATATTTATCATACATATCATAAATATTTTCTATAATATTATAAGACATTATAGATGTTAAAATATTATTTTTGTGCAGTGTACGGTGGCTTGCAATTAACCAGTATAGTAAATATAGGTATACGTATTTAATTTTGATTCGACGCAATAATTGTAAGTATTTTGAGTGCAATATAATATATAACGATTTAGGTATATTATCTATTAATTAGTATGTAATACACATTACACAAATATGTTGTATTTTAGATAAGGATTAAAATTAAAAAATATTCATAATAATTTATAAATGTATTATATTATATTGTTTCGTGTACCATTTCTATTTGTAATATGTTAGTTATTTTTAGTATTCAAATAATTTTTGATGAAGTTGTGTAATTGTGTCGTAATTGTAAGAAATATAATATAAGACTCTTAATGTCTACACTATATTTTAAGGTATGAATAACCAGGTGTACTTTAATTTTAATTTTATATATTTTTATTATATATTTTTAATTTAATTTTAGAACTTTTTAGGTTGTTGTAATATATTGGAACGAATTTGAGATACTGATTATTGAATCAACTGTATCTATATTAATTATTATTTATATAGTTTTGACTAATTCAAAGTTTAGAATAAAAGGTAGTAGGTACCTATATAAAATTGTAAAGCATAAAAAATTATATTGTTATATTATAAATTATAATACTTACCTATAATAATACCGTATTGTGTTTGTTTATTTTTATGTTTTTCCAATGTGACTTATAGACTACATATTGTAGTGTTTTAAATTTTCGATGAGATTATTGTTAGTCAGCTGAGAGGTGTCAGCTAACTGCTATACTACTTATAAGTATTTGTTAATAACATACTGTAATCACTAATCAGTGGCGGTCGGTGGATTTAGGATTTTTTTATGGGGGGGTGCTCAGGTTAAGTTCTCGTATTCTGTATACTTCATCCTGGTGGCAAGACTTTCTTATTTTTCAAAATGAATGTAAATGTAATTAGTGAGTAAAATGTGTAAAGTGATCACTATTCACTTACTACGAACACATTTACACGACCCGGAACACACATATTGCCTATATTGAACTCCCTAAAAATGTATTACAAAGAAAAAGAATGTCATTATGTCAACCTATGAATTAATGTTTAAGACAATTATAAAAGTGTGAAGAAAACAATTTGGTTCCAGATCCCGTTATAGTACATGTGGATTTTGAAACGGCCATGATTCTACCAACTAAAATTGTTTTAGGATATCATAGGACATAGCCACATAGGAATAACAACCAAAGGTTGTTTTTATCATTTACCCAGTCCTTACATCGTGGGATTCAAGGATTAGGTTTAGAGCCTTAAATAAATTGTAAATACCTAGATAGCAGTGAGTATTGTAAAATTGAATAGGTTCCGTACATATTTGAATTCTTTAGAGTATTAAAAATATACAACGATAACAAAGAAAAAATAAATTGTATAATTTACTGCATTTATAAAACTAACTACTAGCCAAAGGGCTATTTCACATAATTACATGGACGCGTATCGTGGGCGACGTATTGTACGAGACCGTTTTCAGTCTATCATTCTCTTACGGTATTGTCTGACGGTCTTAGCATAATAGGTCTGACACTCTACTCAGTCTACTCTGGCAAGGCGACGCTTGAACGATGTTTTCATTACGGTCAAAATCCGTATCTAAAGCAGTGCTGCGCTCTAGTAGTTTATTGCACGAACTGTAATGTATTGATTGTATAAAACTATATAGTAGATGGTGCACTTAGCACTTCAATGATTATATTATTATATTCATGCTTTTTTTAGATGTTTAATAAATAAAGGCATTAAACACTTTGGTAAAATTTAAGTAAATATATTCTACATTATGTCTATATTATGTAGGTTGGTTTATACCACGGTCTTAGAATAATATAATACAAAGTTAAACAATATAAGTTTTAACTATTAAAACTAAACAAAACGTATTGAGCTCAATAACATAATAAAATTATTATGACATTTTTCTTAGTTACTATAATTATGTTACTACTTACTTTATTCATTTAAAATGCCCCAACTATGTTGTATATGTAAAAAAAAGTGTTGAAGGTATTACTAGTTTTGTGGTGACTAGTAAAAAACTAGAAACTTGGGGAAATGTTTCTCAGGGATTAAGAGTCGGACAGAGAATCTGTGAAAAACATTTTTCATCAGCAGATATTGTTAGAGACAAAATTGTGAAAGATTCTACAGGCAATATATTGATTAAGTTAATAAGTTATATTATATTATAATTTTTTTTCTAATCTTAAAAAAATATAAACATGATATTACTAAGCAAGGAGCTATTCCCCTGTACGGATAATGTATTTTCTTATTTCAAAGAATTTCATCAAGATACAAATGATGACATATTAGCTAATCCACTTGTTAATTGTTATACCTGTAATGGTAATTTAAATTTATTGGTTTTAAATTAAATAAGTTATTAGTTAAGATGGCTGTCATAGAGTAAGCGGTCTACAGGGAAACTTAGTGAGTATTAAACTTAAAAAGAATTTAAGTAGAAAGTAAGTACTTACAAGCTACAAACAAATTATTATTTTTTTTTTTTTTTTATTTAAAGGTTTACAGGCTTCAACTACAATGGTTATTAGCCAACATTTTGTTTAAGTATAACAAAAAAGAAAAGTAAATTTCAATATTAAAAATTACACTATTTGTTTAAATGAATTTACAATTTAATTTATATTGAAACTATATTTTGTTGATGAGGTTATCTTTGGTGATGAATTCAATGGTTTTTAAAGTATGTTCTTCATTTAGAGATCCTTTGATGTTGTGTGGGAGGTTGAGAAGAGTGCGGGTTGGTTCGTGTATTGGGCATTCTTCAAAAATATGTTTTATGGTGATACGGGTTTGGCACATGTTGCATATAGGGGGTTGATCTCAAATTATTGGCTGCATGTTACTTGCGTCCCAATAAAAGGTATATTTTTCAGGTAATAAATTTAACCGGTAACTTGCGTCCCATTTTGGGGACGCAAGTCGGCTATATAATTATTATCGATATTATCTACTAAAATCACTAAACTCGATAGTATCGTGTCACTAAAATCGATAGTTCATAAACAGTACTGTATATACACGAATACAGTGTATGCACTATACATGTGTGTGAGTGCGTGCGTTACTTACTTACAAGTTACAATGTAACCTCAGTAAATTTTTAAAGAGCTTTTTTGGACTACCTTTTTCACCTCCTGAAATGGTGAGTGATGTGTTTATATTTGAGCTTATGGCCATTGCTCCAACTGGTTGTGAAGAATTTACAGACTATATAATATTAGATAACTATATTTCTGAAAATTCTAAATTCCTTCCTCATGTTTGGTCTGAATGTTCAAATAGTATACAAAGAACAACAAATGCGTGTGAAGCTTTTCACTCGAAATTTAATTCATATTTTTACTCTAGTCATCCACATATTTTCCAATTCATTGTCTTAACATCATTCCAGATTAATACATATGTCTTAATTAATAGTGTTAATACTAAAAAGAAAGATTATAGAAAAAAAAACATTTAAAATTAGAATACTTAAATAAACAAATAGAAAGTTTAAAAAAAAACGAAATTTCACCATTAAATTTTATAATTAACGTTTCATTTAAATTTCAACCGCAATATAACGTATATCATGACATGACAATTTATTATTACTACATCTTACTATCAAAATTTGTTATCATAAAATATGATTTTTTTTTATTATTTTTTATTATATTATACTATATTTGAATTAACTATTATTGTATATACTTGTATTGTTTACTATCATAACAAAATGTAAAACATATGAATTTGTATTAAAATGTGTATCATCAATGTATTTTTTTATTTACAATGTTATATCGATTATATCGATATTTTCGGGACGCAATTAGGTTATAAAAAAAGGTATACCGGGACGCAAATAGGCTATGACCTTTTTGAATCTTTTTTTTGCGGGACGCAACTCACCTACTGATAATAATTTCGGACGCAAGTAGTATGCTCCCAAATTATTTATATATTTAGTATTTACATTATACTTTATAGGTGTATTATGATTTATTAATATTTTAAGACAATGATTTATATAATATTATAACTGATGTGCTTAGTGTATTATCTAGTTTAAAGCAATAAATATATAAACGAGTGTTGGATTTCATATTAAGCGCAGCAGAACGCTAGATCCGGATTTTTAGTGTGATATCGACACATTTTTTCATATAGATGATTCTTGAGTTTCATAGGCCGGTTTTAATCAATGTAAGCATATGTGGTGCATGGCCATGATCTTAAATACGGTCTTAGAAGATAAGGTCGGAATACTCCTCCCCGTCAGCCCACTGACAATGTTCCACACATTTTCAAAAAGCGAACTTACAACTTTTAAGCAGTTTACTACGGCGTTCGAAGTTATGTTCATTGGTCAAGAAGGTGTCACGGAAATTTGGAAAAGAATGTATGAGCGCGTCCAACAGAAAAACGAAACAGTTTTTGCTTACTTTCACGATAAAGTTCGAATGTGCCGCCGATTGAACTTATCAAAGCGCGAAACGAAAAAAATGATTTGTGTCGGGTTTATGGCATGTGCGTTGATGGGAAATGGCAATGTACTTGAAGAGGAACTGATTGCGGATATTCGTGCATTCATCGAAATAAACTTAAATCGTGGTGAAAGATTTCGTAATACGTCAAAGCCAAGTAAACAAGAAATCTTCGTGAAAGGCGAGATTGGACCGAAGACGAGCACTGAGAAATCTGATGTGAACACGAGTACTTCAGGTAGAAAAAGTCTGCGAAAAATCAACGATGGACCACGATATTATAACAATCTGGGTAACATTGCGAGGGATTGTGCACAACCACGACAACCACTGAAGTGTAGCAAGTGTAAGGCTGGAGGACATACAGCAAAATATTTTCAAGTAACTTGTGCACCGGATGTTTGTTTAGTGAGTAATCCGACTAGGAGCAAGCTCATGTATTATGTGAAAGAAGTTCGAATCAACAACAATGAGACACCTGTCAAAGGTCTAGTTGATACCGGTAGTGCTTTTTCTATTATAAAGAAAACTATTGCAGAATCTTACGGATTGAAAGTTCGACCTAAAACAGTACACATGCACGTATATGGAAACGCACAAACAGTAGCGAGTTGTGGAGAGACTCAAGCAACCATTTGTGTGGATGAGGTGAGTGCGCTGATCACATTGGTGGTAGTAGACTGGTGCAACAGTATGACTTGATTATCGGACGGTCTTTCACAGATTGTAAAAATATTACATTTATTAAGACAGCAGCCCAGTTGCAGTTCGCCTACGGTATGGTGATGCCGTACCATGAGGCGTCCCATGTAAATCGAATTACAAACAAATAATGCGAGTTAACAATAATATTAATATTTTTATGTCTAATAAATTTGAAAATATAATACAAGATTCTTCATACGCAGGTACTAATTATTAGTAATGCCGTCTGACAAAAATAACCAATATTTACATGGTTTGAATTGGTCAATTCCTGCTTTGAGAAAATATATACTGTCCCGATTTTTAGAGTCCTGTGTTTTAATTTACTGCTAAATATTTTCCTTATTTGAGAGCATGGTACCCTCGCATGTGTTATCTCCGGCTTACGAGTGTGTAACAAAGCAATGTAAGCATTTACGCTCTAAGTATTAGACCACGTTTAGCTCCGTTAGTTTAAAAATTATAGTGAAACGACCTATTAAGAAAATTGATGGTAAGAACAAATCTGTGTTCGTATGTTGGTTTTTTACGATAGCTCAATTTTTTTAGCAAGTTATGCGACATGCGTATATAATATAGTATAAATTCAAATGCTTATAACTCACTTAAAAACTAAATAATCGTAAAAAACCAACTTTGGAACACAAATAATGTTCCTACCGTCAAGTTTTATAATAGGTCAATTTAATCTAATGTTTAAACTAACGGAGCTAGACGTGATCTGCTGAGCGTAAATTTGCTATAATGTTACTTACTTGCAAGACTGAGACAACATAATATGGCTTTGTAGCGTCCTCTAACCTAACGTACTGTTATAGTTTAAATAATTCCAAGTGAATATATGAATAATAATGAATAATTCTATGAATTATTGTTCTAATTAATCTAATTTCACTAAAGTACAGAATACAGATCCTTGTATACAATGGTGCAACTAAGGGATGTGCAAAAGGGTCTTTATCATCCACATGTTCTAATTTATCACCCCCTGTTATTTTTAGGTCTAACTATCATTATTTTAGTGAAATATCATAAGTTTTATGTTTTTAAAATATGAAATATTTTAGCATCTCACGTTTTAGAAGGCTAATTGCGCCCATGCTTGTATATAATATTTTCTAAAATTATTGTTACCCGTTTATTCAGTTCAGAGTAGTATTTTCCTAATTTATACCATTACCGGATTATTATTTTATTGTTTCATACTTTCCAGAGTTAATACTGTTTCAAAAAATATCAGTGCAAGAATATATGGTTTCAAGACAATAATGTTTCTATATTATTTCATTATCATTTCATGTGAATAACAGTTCTAGATTTGTTTTTTCTGGCGAATATGTTCCTGATTTATGAAGGCCGATTTTTAATAGCACGTTTTATCATAGACTGAATAAAGTATACGGAAAATGTTAAAGAATATCAACGGATTGTATTAGTGGTACGCGCTTTACAGAACAACTATAATAACAAAACGCAATTACAACAATACATATTTTATAATATACTTTTTATTTTCATTGAAAATCGAAACAGAGATAGAGAACTATGTGTGGTAAATTATTTGGTGGAAGCATATTTATTTTTTATTTTATTGGTCTTTAAATAGATGGATTCGATTTTGAACTGAACTGGACTTAGATGTATAGTTCGGTTATACAATTTTATTATAGAAAAAATTTGAATTGTACTTTTGACTCTTTAGTACGAGTAGGATTCAAAATTGCAATTTACTATCAATTTTAATAAAAACTACATCATGATTAAAGTAAAATAGTATTATTATAATGTCCGCCATCATATCGTTATTTTGATGTTAACTACGAAATATATTTATTGAAAATCGATAAAATAGTTTTTTTCGAAATGTATACGATTTTCAAAAATGTGTGTGGGCAATAAACGTTTCCGTAATTATTTTAGAATATTATTTTGTAATATGTTACCATGGAATTTCAAAGATTATTAGAATGATATTTATAACTATTTTTTTTGAAGGAATAGTGTATTCAATTCTTAACAGTCTTTTGAACGGTGAGTACCTATATGTTAAGTTATTAATATTTTACGCATTATGTTCCAACACTGAAGAATCAAACATTATTTCATTTTTTTCCAGCACCATGGTGTTATTTTTGTTTGTTGGTTTAATGTTATTGACGGTTGTCTGCGGGTCAACCGATGATGTTATTTTTGACGAGGGTATTTATGACGAATTGATACAGAAGATAGATAATGAAATCAAATACTTAAGTATTCAAGTACAGAACGGTATAAAATTTAAACCGCCAATCAGTGGAGAAACTGTGAACCAAGTTATAACTTGGCCACAACCAGCAATTCCAATGTACCATGATTCTACTAAGTCACAACCACCTAAACCAGTGGTCCGCACTACCGAGTCTCAGCCAGAGAAATCCGTGGACGTAGGTTTAACCTGGCAGCATCAGCCGGTACCCATGTTCCGTCATTATACCGAATCACTGCCATCAATACCAATAGTCCGTACCCCGGGGTCTCAGGCAGTGAAATCTGATGACTGATGTTCCAACCTGGCTGCATCCGCCATGTTTCCGTGGTTTGTCACAGCCACCAAAGTCAGTTGTCCGCACTAACCTTTTAATGTTTGTGGTTTTATCGGGCTTACTTACTTGTGTTAATTTATATTTATATTTTATCTTTTAAATTGTATAGGTTATTGTCTTAAAATATTATAACTATAAGGCAGTGTCATCTTTAAGGAAGTCACTATAACATATATAATATAACTTATTAGAATGTATAACATACTCTGTAAGCAGGTGTGCCCGACCTGCAAATATATTAAAATATATTATTCTGTCCCGCTGAAATTTCACATTTCTTATAATTTTTTCTTTATAATGAAACAAAGAATGTATTGATATTACAATGCTGTGTGTGTTTTTTTTTGTGATTGAAGATATTTTCTAAGTAAAAACTTGCTCTGATGATAAACTTTGATGGAGGTTCATTGAAGCAAATTGGATCAAAGTATTTTGTACTTTTGAGAGAAGAAAAATTTAAAATATTTGGAGAAAACTAAAAAAAAAATCCAATAATTTGTTAAAACTTTAATATCATTAAAATAATTGTTGGAGGACCAAAAAGTTGTATCGTCTTTGCTCAGGACCGTTATTTCATCGAATACAATTTAGAAATTCGCTAAGCTAGACCGGTTTAAAATTATCCCACATTAGCCTGCACCGGGATAATGAACCATGTAAACGATATGGTCCAAACGTCCCGGTTCATTATTTTTCACACCGGTTTAGTCTAGCGAATTTGTAGAATAATTTATTATTTAATTAAAATTTAACACTCAGTACACCACGACGAAGTATACTAGATACCTATTGAACAACAGAATGGATTAGTTTAATACATTTTAAATTTATATATCTAAATGCAACTTATATTACTTAAATTATTAAAATATGTACCTAACATGATATCTATTATCTAGTATTGAGTGGTGTCCGTGTATTGATAGCACGATTAAAGATAGCTCTATCCTTAATCGCGATTGGTTGACTGAATTTTGTATGGATGTGGGCATGCGCGAACTCTACTAGTTTTCGTTGGCCGAATCGTATGCTCTTATTTGTAATCTGAAATTATACAACAGGTACATAATGTTTTCTGTTGATAACGTTCCACGTGCCTCGGTCGTTAATCGTTATTGGTTATTATTATTCGGTCACGCTGTTCACGTTCACCTCTGATATTCCCGACGCCATACTCGCTCTCGGATGTACACAGCGTCCGAACTTCACTGACGCTGCTGACTTGAACACCTACAGGCGACGGCCACTAATCAGTCATCTGGATCACCATTTGCATGCTCGTCAGCTCCAATCAGCCAACATGTCCGACGGTTAGTTAGAGCCTTTATTTTATTTATTAGCCAATTTGATTTAAGATGGTGACTCGAGGTATACAGTTTAATATACAAATATACTACATACCTAGGTAGTGACTGTGTTAAATCACTTCATGTACTTGTCATCAAGGCATTAATGAGTTAAAAATTAAAATTAAGTTAAAAGGTCTAGTTAAATAACCCATTACTTTTTTTTTGAAACTAAATTTCAATTTAACAATTTAAATTTTGAAAATATCAAGTTAATTTTACACAGATTTCTTAAAATGAAGTTACATTTTAAATTTGGCATAACCCTTGTTTTCTTGTAAACCATAAATCATTACCTAGTGACATTTTAACTCATACGCTACACATCCCGAGAAATACGTCATCGCAAATATCGATGTTTAGCAGCTAATAGTAGAACTTAAATAATCTGTGTATTTATACTATTTAACTTACCCTCTTTTTTTGATGGGTGGGAAAGAGTTGGTTGAATCATCAACTGCCTACCCTAAGTTCTTAGTAAATATTGCTAAGCATACTACATGGTTAGCCACACGAGCACAGACGTTTGAGCTTGACACAAATTCCAAATTTGTCATTCATTTTGTAGGTAACCTATTTTTCTTACGGATTTGAAAATAATTTAATTTTCAATTAAGTTAGTTTTTTTATTCATTAATTTTTAACTTAACAAAGTTATAAAAATACTTTAGTTAGCTTTTAACCTAACTTAATTTACTTTTTCTTATATTAACTTAACTTACAGAGTTAAAAAAAACTGTTAACCTGTCCAGCCTTGCTTATCATAACTAATAATTCTAATAAAAACATTTATCCTTTTCCTCACGTTTTTAATGCTTTTATTTCATATCTATATAATTGATAATATTTTGTACACCTTTTTTAAATTTTTTACTTATCACTTTATACTATTATGACACAAATCAACACCATGCATGTTTTAAAACAATATCAATGATTATAAATAGGGTTCTGATTTTAAGACAATATATTCAATAAAAAAAGCATTTAAAATGTAAAAAAAGGCAAAGAAAGGCATTTAATTTATATAAAAAAGCAATTCATAAGTATACTACAAAATAAACTATTTGGTATTAAAAAAAAAATTGACTACCATGTACTTTGATAAGCTGTCTTCAGAAAAACGTTGACGGTTTGGGCTCAAAATATTTTTTACATCGAAAGGGATCTTTCTACGTCCACCGAAGTTATCGGGGTGTATTTCATACATAAATAACTATCTAAATTAAGATTACTGCTTGATAAACCGTATTACCGTAATATTGCGAAGAATAAAACCCATTTGTAGCGATAATACGTAAGCTGTGGTGTATAAAATTATAAAATCAACTGAAAATCAAACACAAAAAAGGCATTTATAAGTACAAAAGGCAAAAAAAAGCAAAAGTGCATCCATCGTCTAAGAAATTAAATGAAACCCTTTTTTGTATAAAAATTATTTTTCTATTATGATTAATAAAAGAAAAGCATTTGCCTTCAAATCCGAACCCTAGTTATAAATGTCTAGACTAATTCTGGATCATATTATAGTCTCATTATGATACTATTATAATAATAAAAATGAAAATATTATATTCAGTTTAAAAAAAATGTACCTAGATTCTTATAAGTTATTTTAAACTTGTGTGTTCCAAACTTTATATTTGTGGTGTTAAACTGTTAAATAAGAGAAAAGGTATATTAGGAGTGATTTTAATAAAAAATATAATTTACATTTATAAGTACTTTGTATATTAAATATTTAAATTTTAATTCAACTGAAATATTTCTAAGTGTAGGTATTTAACATTATTTCAAATAAATAGTCATATATATAATGTTATATTTTTCAGATGAAAATTTAAAAGAGTATGAAGTTGAAAAAATAATTTTCCATCAAATGATAGATGATAAAATTGTGTACTTTATTCAGTGGAAAAACTGTGGGTTGAATCAGAATACATGGGAACCCGAAGAAAATTTGCTTAACTGTTCTGACATTCTGAAAGATTACAAGTCTAAAAATAATTTGTTATAAAAAAAAAAAAAAATGTATCTGTCAATTAAAATTTTGAATTTTATATTGTAAAACAATTAAAAATAATGCATACTATTATACCAACATTTTTTGTATTTAAAGTTACTGCTACTTATATTATTTACCATGATATTTTAAAATAAATATTGATATGCAAAATTAGAAAATGTAAAATGTATTATATAATTTTTTACTGGGTTAGGTTAACTATATTAATTAGGTAGTTTTAATTATTGTATGCATTTAAATACCTATCTAATTTATATTTTATGTGAGTAGTGAATATTGTGGTATAAATGTATAATGAAATGCTTTTTCTTAAATTATCCTTTTATTTAAGATTACATGTATACTGAGTCATTTTACAACCAATTAACTTCCAGTTATTTAAATATCTCAATTCTTATTAATAGAATATTAATGATATACATCGTGAATTCAGTTACTTATTGTTGCTATTTAATAGAACACCGTTTAGCATAAAGTTTGTCTACACTTTACAGGTACTCAATTATCATATACAGGTTGATGATCTTACAATGTGGATTAAGAATTTGAGGCCACAAACCAAACATTTTCAGAGGTCCCAATAAAAAAATAAAATATTGTCTACAATAATCTTTTAATTCACTGTGTTTAGAGTACTCACTCTAGACGAGCTAGACCTAATGTGTGTTCCACCAGATGTATATAAATATTGAGATAGTTATTTTATATTATACTTGGAAAAAAAGTTCACCTAAATAATAGTTACTAGTATAATATTGCTATAAAATATTCGTTTACAGACATTGGAGTTAAACGAAACACAAAACTTTTTCTTAAGGGTTCTGTGATTGTAAAAGTTTGGGAACTGCTGCTCTAGACACCTGATGCCGGTCCATAGTTGATAAGATAAGGAATGACCGACCATTACATACGAACAATACCTTAATTTGAATGTTGGAGATTTTTTTTACTCAATGGACTTATTACTTTTTTAATTTTATAAAATATTGATTATAACTCATAAGTGGATCAAAAATCTTTCCACTGCAAAATTCAAAAACATGTAAGATATTTACGGAAATGGACACCAATAAGTGTCAACAACACTTAAGTTCGGAAAAAATTAACATTTTCTAATTTTGTTTTTTCATTATCTAGAACACCATTTACAACAATTGTCAAACCCAGTTTGAAAAGTTGCAATACGCTCCAACTTCTTTGAAATCTAAGTGACAAAAGTTGGGCATCCAAATTTTGATTTTAGATTTATTCATTAAAAAATACAGTATAGTTTGTCATTTATGTAATCAATAATTTAAAAATAAAATAAGAAATATTTTGTTATTATCACATAAAACCAAATACATACATCAAAAAAATATTAACACAGTATTTAAATTATGTGGAATTAATGTCAACTTAAATAAGCTTCATCCATTTTTTTAAATTTGTCTATTAAATCTTCTGGTACATCTAAGTCGTGGAAATTATCTGTTCCTATTTCATCTTCAGTCCTGAAAAAACGAATTAAGCAATTTAAAGTTTACACAAAACAATACACATTAGAATTAGTAGCTAAGGCTATTGAATATAAAGTGTTTCATACATTTTCCTTACCAAAATTATAAAAAAATGTTGAATGTAATTGCACAATTATTTTTATTCATAATAGTACTACATATAAAACCCATATTAGTAAAATGATAGACAAAATTACGATAAATAAGTAAAAATGTGAGTATAATATGTAAATATTGTTAGCGCCCGAAGTTAAAATTTTGATGACGTACTCACACATAAAATAATGATTTAACATCAAACTATTTTTTTATATTTTTTTTTAACACAAAATATTTTTATTACAGAAATTTGAAACATTCCAATGTTTGATAAATTATAATTTTCTAAACTCAATGAAATTATAAAATGTTAAGATTTAGTTTAAGTTATTTAATATTTACTTATTGGGTTTTTTTTCTAGAAATATTGATAAAAGCTTTAAGCTTGGCCAAAAAGCTTGAAAAATGAGTAAGTATAAGACCTCATATAATATGCGTTCTTATTTTATAAATATCAAAAATACCAAGGCACAATTTTCTTTTAATAAGCATTTTAAACTTCATACTCAAAAATAAATCATTGTTGAAATTGAAAATAATAATACAGGCTATTAAATAATAAAATGTAAGATTGAATTAGTTTTAAGTATATGTTTATTTGATAGTTATTACTCAATATGCAAGTTTAATTGGATGGTTTTTATGTAAAGTGTACAACTTTTACGCCCGATCGAATGGTATCACTGGTAAAGTCGCATGAGGATTTGTTCACACAGTAATAATAATATGTTATGTAAAACTGCAAAAGGGCACAAGTTGTTAATTCATTTTATTTTGTTCCCATTAAATTAATATATTTACGTTATTTTTATTTTTTACCTACATGGCTGCATATTATAACAGTTTACGAGTTCTATTCTTATTTGCAAACCAAAAAATAAATACAACTATAAATAAGACATAAATAAAAAATGAAATGAAATTTACTGAAAAATAATAATTTTAAGGTTATAGTTGCGTCTACTGAAAACCAATGAAATTGAACTTGTTCCCCTTTACATAAAAACCATCCAATTATTATAATTTAAATTAAGTTTATTTTCGATTCAAAATAAGAATGGTTTGTCGGCAATGACAGTCAGACGCTTCCCCCGCCAGTGGTTTGGAACAAAACCATCCCCCAGCGCAAAAGTTGGCTGCCGACTATCATTCTTATTTTATTTGAATAAAGTAAATATGAATTACATAATATGAGACATAGCATATCGCGATGGTCTAATTTTTTGAGTGGATACCTATAAGAATTAAGAGAATAAGTGATTAAAAATGAACCAACTTGATTAAAATGTCCACTAGATTTTCACATACTAATTTCAATTCCAAATTGGGTTCCCATTTGTGAAATTCTCTTAAAATAAGATAAGTTCCTTGATCTCTGATTATTTCTCTGCAATCTCTTTTAGCACTCAACTTTAAACATAATAAATCACATCAATAATCTGTTAAATGTTTGAATTTCATATCATTTCACATTTGTTGCACAATTAACCTGAGTCAAAGCTTGTAACAGTGCCAGGCGTAAATCTGAATCTGGTTCACGTTCTTTATCATCAGGTAGATATTGCAAATCCAATGGTAGTTTTTCATTATCCTCATCATCAAACTGCTCAGGACCAGCTAGTGGTAAAAGAAGGCGAGGTAACAAATCTAGATCTTCGCTTAATAACCATTCATGCTTTTCTAAACAAATACAAAATAAATTACTTATATTGAATAAGATAAAATTACATATAACATTAGATAATAAGTTACCTAATTCAAAGCAACAGTTTTTCAAAGTCATGATAACACCAGCTCTTCTAAGTGAGTTGTTTAAATTTAAAAATGGAAATAATTTTTGCAAATTGTCACTATTCATTAACCACCTTCAAAGAAATTGATACAAATTATAATTTGAATAGGTATCTACATTTATTTAACATCGGATACCTACTTACATTCTTACTTCATGTAACTGACATAAATTGGATAATAAATATGAAATATAATCATAATGTGTTTCATGTTCTACATCTCGGGTGATAAACAACTTCATAAAGGATTCTAATGTTGTAGTTTGATCTCCAAATGCTTCATACACTTGAATGGCATGATTTTTTTCACGGGTTAGGTTGCACAACAGCTTCAGAACCGAACTTGCAATCTCTGGTGTTTTATGATCAATATATCGTATTACTTTTGATATGACTCCCTAACAATACATTCAAATTAAAAACTACTGATATAAGTTTCCTTTCAAATCAAAATCTACCGAGTCATTTGAACTGATGTTACTGTTTATAACCGACATTATTTTTTTCAGACCATTTTCTTTTGACGAAATATTGACCAAACACAAGCAGCGACCCGGACATTTCGCCGCGACCTATTCGCCGTGACCGTTTCGCCGTGACCGTTTCGCCGCGGACCGTTTCGCCGCAGACCGTTTCGCCGCTGTACCATTTCGCCGCAGACCGTTTCGCCGCCGCACCGTTTCGCCGTGGACTTTTTCGCCGCCGGACATTTCGCCGCGGACCGTTTCGCCGCGACCGTTTCGCCGGCGGACTATTCGCCGTGACCGTTTCGCCGGCGGACTATTCGCCGTGACCGTTTCAATAATATCAATAATACCAATGATATGTACCTACCCTACCTATTATTAATATAGATACAACAATACTAAGATTATGAAACCTCACCACCCGACATATTTCATGCGTTTATCCCTGATTATCACACTTTGAATTTTTAAACATAAATTTCGATATGTTTCTCAATTCAAATCAGATACGTTTATCACCCCTTCTACTAGAACTTTCAGCTTATATTTCTATTTGTGCATAAATGCGCAGCTCATAATCATGTGCACGTGAATGCAGCCATGAACTTGCACTCTCTGGGCCGGGGCAAACGCTTTTTTTTAAAAGGGCATAATATGAACTTTAATAATTAAAATTGGAATACGTTTTGAAATATTTTTAATATTGCTTATGAAATTTATTATGTTACTCTATCTTTTTATTTATGTTAATTTGGAATTACGTTCATTTGTATTTAATTTTGTTTATTAATATGTAATGTAACAATTTTAGTTATTTTCACTAATAGCCTAAAAAAAAAATTATAAATAAATACATTTTTCAATTTTATAATAATTAAAATATGGAATAAGTTTTAAAATATTTTGAATGTTACTTATCAAATGTATTATGTTATTCTATCTTTTTATTTGTGTTAATTTGAAATTAGGTTTATTTGTATGTAATTTTGTTTATTATATTATGTAATGTAACTCACTACCACCATCACAAGCATTACGCTTAAAGGAGGTAGTTACTTTATTGTAAACATTTAATAATATGTAAATCATATTATGTATATTTTTACAATAAAAATTTAAAAAAAAAAAAAAAAAATGAACAAAGTCCCGCAAAAAAAATTTTTTTAGAAAGAAAAAATAGCCAACGTTCACGGCTTAATGTAATACATTATACGCTACAAAGTCAAATTAGACGATTCAGCAATATTAAATAATAAATATAAACATATTGGAACAAATTAGGTCAGGATTGGACGTATTATAATAAGTACCTACTAATATATAGTAGGCAGAGATTTGATTGAATTTTTGTTGATGGGGAGGAGCTTTAATATTTCTTTACGAAATAAGAAGTGGAGTCTTTGAAAAAAATGTTCAATTATTTTGGGAGACTAGGTCTAAAGCACTCCCCATGCAATCTCCGCCTATGAGTCCAATACTCTGGAATTCTAAAAATAATAATATTGTTAACTCATTGATTGTTACATAGGTAATTAATTTAATTGATTAATATAGACGTAATACTCCTCGCGTGTACCTATACCAACATATAACATAGGTTTAGTCGTAAGTATCTATGGTTTATTTGGTGACCCATTGACCCAATTGTATCATATTATGCCTATAGTGTTCATTATACAATGTTCATAATACATCACAGTATAATGGTTTTTAGCTGTCTCAACTCTCAAAAATGGAAAATATAAACAACCCAAAACACAAAAATAACTGTAAAAAACAGTATCCTTTGAGTTGGGGGCCTTCAGGAGGGGGCCCTATTTGCGCCAATAGTTATTAGCTTATAAGTTATAGGTACTTACCAATATGATGTACCGCAATATTAAATACTGTTTTTGAAACAGAATATTAGCATAATATATTAATGTTCTAACCATATGCAGCCATGCCTTATTATTTTGTTACCATAACAATTTTTCCTTTGAAAAAACATTTATGTGAATAGTTTTTGATAATTCCTAACAGTTTCAACACAGTTTAGTGTGTATAACTGTTTATTATTTCGATATGCAGAAGGAGTGCATTAACATTTTCAAGTGCCTATACCTAGTTCAATAAATTGGTCATTGGAGATCACAAATTACATTCATATATTTTAATGTAGGTAAGTATATTAGTAAGTATTTTTTAATTTGTATCTAATAAGATGTAATAATAATAGATTATTTATATTTTGTATTCACAATTTAGATGTTGGTTATGCCAAACATTAAAATAATTTCGATAATTATTGGTTTTTTTTTTTTGTTGTTTTTTTAAAGAATATTTTACCGTCATAATTTCGTCAATCCGAATATCCGATATCAGGTGGATTACAAAGTATTCAACGACTGTGAGGATTTCCGAAATTATGTAAATTATAAAAATTCACATTGTACTCGTACACTATACACTGTACACTTACACTTTGTCATCATATTATATGGAGTCTTACATGGCGGGATTCAGATGATGGATAATCCATTCATAACCATTGTTATAAACCATGGCAAAGCATTTATTCCCCTAGCATAAAATATAAGTATTGCACAATTTTCTAATACCTAAAAATAATAATAATAATAATTTTCTAGTACCTTAAATTTTGAGTCGAGCGATGACCTTATTAGTTATTATTATTTCCTATTGGTTTCAGAAATAGGTATTTTTTTTGTCTGTGAATATGTTTTTTAAATTCAAAAAATGTATTCGTAGGTTACTTTTTTTCATCAGGTATAGGTGCTCCATACATTATTATTTGCATGCATACATCTAAAGTAACTATTGTATATTTTAAATGTTGTTAAAAAAGTATAATCCCCACCCCCAGGGCCGGAATGGCCAGGCGAGTTACCGAGTAAAACTCGGTGGTCCGTTCAAGTCATGAGGGGCAACTGACTGACAATATGTTTAATCACATAAAGATTTGTGTACCTAACTACTTTATATAACAGTAAGCAATTTAAAAAAAATATGGGTCGAGGGCCGCCGCCACTTTGTAATGGATTCATCCAATCAATCATCGTATCTAGTCAATATTATTCCCAGTACCCGCCGCTGAAATTTCGAATTTTCTAAAAAAAAATCGTGCTGCATTACCTTCATTTGTTGTTCCATAAGACAACAAATGACAGTAATACAGCACGAACTGTTTAGAAAATTTGAAATTGCTGCGGCGTGCACTGGGATTCAGGGACTAAAATTGTGTGTAGTACGACACACTTTGTGTAGTACGAAATGCCAAGTGTGTAATACGAAATTAAAAAGTGTGTAATGCTTTTTTTACAGTTTTCTTCATTAATTGAAAAATTATTGTTGGGAAATTGATAGATAAGAATTTAATGTATACCATCTATGTTATCAATATTTTGATTATATGTTTATTTCCTCATATTATCATATTATTCCAGGTTTTATTTTAGTTATTATTTAATCTACTTTATTCAATGTTGGTTTGAAAATTTAACTATTTAAGTATTAAATTTTTTAATATTAATAATGCATAAGTGGCTGATAAAAAAAGAGAAAACAATCGACACAGCTATATCTACCGTTACAGCTCAAAATGAGCATACTAATAATGATATGCCTGAAGAGCCTGGTGTTAATGTTTGTTTTGAAAAAGTTACTCAGACTAAAGGTAAGAAATTAATATAGGTACTATGAAAGTCATTTATTGCAAATTGTATTTAAGGATTATAATAATAATAATATCAATTTAAATAGTTGATATTTTCATTACTTAATTTTTTTAAATAATTTATTATTAATTCAGTATTAGTAGGTAATGTATCTTGAATTTGATTAGATGCGTTATATTGTTTAGATCATTGCCGTTTATAAAGATGTCAGTATCAGATGTGGAACTAAAAGAATGTCATTCATTAATATGTCCAGATTTTACTTTAGTTGATTTTGTGACTTCATATAAAGAAGCTTCTGGACATTCTCAGATTAAAGATAAGCTCATTTCAACTAGCCTTCTCAAGATATTGATAAATTGTGCTAGTTGGGAATCATTAACTGTTTTAATTGTATGTACCATAAGAAAATTACAAAATAATATATAAGATTAGTCAATATAAGACTGTATATTAAGATTAATATATTGTAGTAAGAATTTACTTAATTTTTATTTTTAGTTTAATAATTTGGGTTATTGTAATTTTTAGGCCCCTGTTCTTTCAATGAAACCTCACAGTGCAGATGTTGAGCGCTCAATCAGTTATTATAATATTATTAAAACTGCAGACCGGTCACAATTATCTCCAGACACAATAAAAGATAGTCTCTACATTAAATTAAATATGCCAACATTGAGTGAATTCAACCCTCATAATGCAGTACTAGAATGGCTAAAGGCAAAAAAAAAGGCATAATAAGGTACCTATATAATAATATCACTGATGAAATAAAATATAAGTAAAAAAATCAAAAAATATCAATTTTATTTATTACAATTTTCAGGTTCATACTTATGCAACCAAACAAAAATGGTTTGGGGGAGTTTTTCCAGAGGCATCAGGAAAATCTACTATTTCAACGGTTGATGAAACTATAATCAACTCAAAACTCATACACTTTTAAATTTATAAATGATGTGATGTAATCTGTATTTTGTATTTCTGTACATAAATAAAAATAGAATTGACTACCCTATGTTGGATTTATCATCTATGTGTATGGATTAGATACACTTTTGGGGGGTGTGGGGGACGGAGCCCCCACGGTAGTTTGAAGTTTAATATAAAGTGTGTAGTACGAAAAAATATATATTTTAGCCTCTGCTGGGATTAATATTGATTTGATAGGTACAACGATGTGGGTTATACGTTATACGATTTGCTCCTCTCCCACAGTAAGTATATATTTTTGTATGATACAAAAATATATTGTAGACATATATGTTAAATATTAATTTACTAAAATTTAACATAGGTATTCAAAGTTAAAACTATCAGAAGAAGCTCACGAAAGTCGGAATGAAGAGTATATAAGGTACGAGGTTTACAGGGAACATCATACGAGAAAAAATTCTAGACTGAATACGAAGTTTTTATGTATAGGTAGTTTATTATTTTCGTTAGATCCTTATACATCATGCTTGCAAAGTGTTTCAAAAAAATATGTACAGGAATTTTCAGATGACGTTAAGATATTATTAATAATTCCAGTAACAAATACCAATGATGATAGTATAATATTGATTTAAATCAATCATTATCAGAAATTGATTTATTTGCTTGAAATATTTCATAATAAATTATTTTTGTAAATTACAAAAACAATTTGGGGTAATACTTTTTTTTTTAATTTGTTGTCGACAACTTGAACTACAACATGTGTGCATTTACTATTACGTAAAACAGCGTAATTTTTAGTTAAAAAGATAAATAAATAAAAAGATAGAATAACATAATACATTTGATAAGTAACATTCAAAATATTTTAAAACTTATTCCATATTTTAATTATTATAAAATTTAAAAATGTATTTATTTATAATTTTTTTTTTAGGCTATTAGTGAAAATAACTAAAATTGTTACATTACATATTAATAAACAAAATTAAATACAAATGAACGTAATTCCAAATTAACATAAATAAAAAGATAGAGTAACATAATAAATTTCATAAGCAATATTAAAAATATTTCAAAACGTATTCCAATTTTAATTATTAAAGTTCATATTATGCCCTTTTAAAAAAAGCGTTTGCCCCGGCCCATAGAGTGCAAGTTCATGGCTGCATTCACGTGCACATGATTATGAGCTGCGCATTTATGCACAAATAGAAATATAAGCTGAAAGTTCTAGTAGAAGGGGTGATAAACGTATCTGATTTGAAT
>JANEHU010004794.1:0-12388 GCA_027563435.1 Nasonovia ribisnigri
AGATACAACAATACTAAGATTATGAAACCTCACCAGCCGACATATTTCATGCGTTTATCCCTGATTATCACACTTTGAATTTTTAAACATAAATTTCGATATGTTTCTCAATTCAAATCAGATACGTTTATCACCCCTTCTACTAGAACTTTCAGCTTATATTTCTATTTGTGCATAAATGCGCAGCTCATAATCATGTGCACGTGAATGCAGCCATGAACTTGCACTCTATGGGCCGGGGCAAACGCTTTTTTTTAAAAGGGCATAATATGAACTTTAATAATTAAAATTGGAATACGTTTTGAAATATTTTTAATATTGCTTATGAAATTTATTATGTTACTCTATCTTTTTATTTATGTTAATTTGGAATTACGTTCATTTGTATTTAATTTTGTTTATTAATATGTAATGTAACAATTTTAGTTATTTTCACTAATAGCCTAAAAAAAAAATTATAAATAAATACATTTTTCAATTTTATAATAATTAAAATATGGAATAAGTTTTAAAATATTTTGAATGTTACTTATCAAATGTATTATGTTATTCTATCTTTTTATTTGTGTTAATTTGAAATTAGGTTTATTTGTATGTAATTTTGTTTATTATATTATGTAATGTAACTCACTACCACCATCACAAGCATTACGCTTAAAGGAGGTAGTTACTTTATTGTAAACATTTAATAATATGTAAATCATATTATGTATATTTTTACAATAAAAATTTAAAAAAAAAAAAAAAAAAAATGAACAAAGTCCCGCAAAAAAAAATTTTTTAGAAAGAAAAAATAGCCAACGTTCACGGCTTAATGTAATACATTATACGCTACAAAGTCAAATTAGACGATTCAGCAATATTAAATAATAAATATAAACATATTGGAACAAATTAGGTCAGGATTGGACGTATTATAATAAGTGCCTACTAATATATAGTAGGCAGAGATTTGATTGAATTTTTGTTGATGGGGAGGAGCTTTAATATTTCTTTACGAAATAAGAAGTGGAGTCTTTGAAAAAAATGTTCAATTATTTTGGGAGACTAGGTCTAAAGCACTCCCCATGCAATCTCCGCCTATGAGTCCAATACTCTGGAATTCTAAAAATAATAATATTGTTAACTCATTGATTGTTACATAGGTAATTAATTTAATTGATTAATATAGACGTAATACTCCTCGCGTGTACCTATACCAACATATAACATAGGTTTAGTCGTAAGTATCTATGGTTTATTTGATGACCCATTGACCCAATTGTATCATATTATGCCTATAGTGTTCATTATACAATGTTCATAATACATCACAGTATAATGGTTTTTAGCTGTCTCAACTCTCAAAAATGGAAAATATAAACAACCCAAAACACAAAAATAACTGTAAAAAACAGTATCCTTTGAGTTGGGGGCCTTCAGGAGGGGGGCCCTATTTGCGCCAATAGTTATTAGCTTATAAGTTATAGGTACTTACCAATATGATGTACCGCAATATTAAATACTGTTTTTGAAACAGAATATTAGCATAATATATTAATGTTCTAACCATATGCAGCCATGCCTTATTATTTTGTTACCATAACAATTTTTCCTTTGAAAAAACATTGATGTGAATAGTTTTGATAATTCCTAACAGTTTCAACACAGTTTAGTGTGTATAACTGTTTATTATTTCGATATGCAGAAGGAGTGCATTAACATTTTCAAGTGCCTATACCTAGTTCAATAAATTGGTCATTGGAGATCACAAATTACATTCATATATTTTAATGTAGGTAAGTATATTAGTAAGTATTTTTTAATTTGTATCTAATAAGATGTAATAATAATAGATTATTTATATTTTGTATTCACAATTTAGATGTTGGTTATGCCAAACATTAAAATAATTTCGATAATTATTGGTTTTTTTTTTTTGTTGTTTTTTTAAAGAATATTTTACCGTCATAATTTCGTCAATCCGAATATCCGATATCAGGTGGATTACAAAGTATTCAACGACTGTGAGGATTTCCGAAATTATGTAAATTATAAAAATTCACATTGTACTCGTACACTATACACTGTACACTTACACTTTGTCATCATATTATATGGAGTCTTACATGGCGGGATTCAGATGATGGATAATCCATTCATAACCATTGTTATAAACCATGGCAAAGCATTTATTCCCCTAGCATAAAATATAAGTATTGCACAATTTTCTAATACCTAAAAATAATAATAATAATAATTTTCTAGTACCTTAAATTTTGAGTCGAGCGATGACCTTATTAGTTATTATTATTTCCTATTGGTTTCAGAAATAGGTATTTTTTTTGTCTGTGAATATGTTTTTAAATTCAAAAAATGTATTCGTAGGTTACTTTTTTTCATCAGGTATAGGTGCTCCATACATTATTATTTGCATGCATACATCTAAAGTAACTATTGTATATTTTAAATGTTGTTAAAAAAGTATAATCCCCACCCCCAGGGCCGGAATGGCCAGGCGAGTTACCGAGTAAAACTCGGTGGTCCGTTCAAGTCATGAGGGGCAACTGACTGACAATATGTTTAATCACATAAAGATTTGTGTACCTAACTACTTTATATAACAGTAAGCAATTTAAAAAAAATATGGGTCGAGGGCCGCCGCCACTTTGTAATGGATTCATCCAATCAATCATCGTATCTAGTCAATATTATTCCCAGTACCCGCCGCTGAAATTTCGAATTTTCTAAAAAAAAAATCGTGCTGCATTACCTTCATTTGTTGTTCCATAAGACAACAAATGACAGTAATACAGCACGAACTGTTTAGAAAATTTGAAATTGCTGCGGCGTGCACTGGGATTCAGGGACTAAAATTGTGTGTAGTACGACACACTTTGTGTAGTACGAAATGCCAAGTGTGTAATACGAAATTAAAAAGTGTGTAATGCTTTTTTTACAGTTTTCTTCATTAATTGAAAAATTATTGTTGGGAAATTGATAGATAAGAATTTAATGTATACCATCTATGTTATCAATATTTTGATTATATGTTTATTTCCTCATATTATCATATTATTCCAGGTTTTATTTTAGTTATTATTTAATCTACTTTATTCAATGTTGGTTTGAAAATTTAACTATTTAAGTATTAAATTTTTTAATATTAATAATGCATAAGTGGCTGATAAAAAAAGAGAAAACAATCGACCCAGCTATATCTACCGTTACAGCTCAAAATGAGCATACTAATAATGATATGCCTGAAGAGCCTGGTGTTAATGTTTGTTTTGAAAAAGTTACTCAGACTAAAGGTAAGAAATTAATATAGGTACTATGAAAGTCATTTATTGCAAATTGTATTTAAGGATTATAATAATAATAATATCAATTTAAATAGTTGATATTTTCATTACTTAATTTTTTTAAATAATTTATTATTAATTCAGTATTAGTAGGTAATGTATCTTGAATTTGATTAGATGCGTTATATTGTTTAGATCATTGCCGTTTATAAAGATGTCAGTATCAGATGTGGAACTAAAAGAATGTCATTCATTAATATGTCCAGATTTTACTTTAGTTGATTTTGTGACTTCATATAAAGAAGCTTCTGGACATTCTCAGATTAAAGATAAGCTCATTTCAACTAGCCTTCTCAAGATATTGATAAATTGTGCTAGTTGGGAATCATTAACTGTTTTAATTGTATGTACCATAAGAAAATTACAAAATAATATATAAGATTAGTCAATATAAGACTGTATATTAAGATTAATATATTGTAGTAAGAATTTACTTAATTTTTATTTTTAGTTTAATAATTTGGGTTATTGTAATTTTTAGGCCCGTGTTCTTTCAATGAAACCTCACAGTGCAGATGTTGAGCGCTCAATCAGTTATTATAATATTATTAAAACTGCAGACCGGTCACAATTATCTCCAGACACAATAAAAGATAGTCTCTACATTAAATTAAATATGCCAACATTGAGTGAATTCAACCCTCATAATGCAGTACTAGAATGGCTAAAGGCAAAAAAAAAGGCATAATAAGGTACCTATATAATAATATCACTGATGAAATAAAATATAAGTAAAAAAATCAAAAAATATCAATTTTATTTATTACAATTTTCAGGTTCATACTTATGCAACCAAACAAAAATGGTTTGGGGGAGTTTTTCCAGAGGCATCAGGAAAATCTACTATTTCAACGGTTGATGAAACTATAATCAACTCAAAACTCATACACTTTTAAATTTATAAATGATGTGATGTAATCTGTATTTTGTATTTCTGTACATAAATAAAAATAGAATTGACTACCCTATGTTGGATTTATCATCTATGTGTATGGATTAGATACACTTTTGGGGGGTGTGGGGGGCGGAGCCCCCCACGGTAGTTTGAAGTTTAATATAAAGTGTGTAGTACGAAAAAATATATATTTTAGCCTCTGCTGGGATTAATATTGATTTGATAGGTACAACGATGTGGGTTATACGTTATACGATTTGCTCCTCTCCCACAGTAAGTATATATTTTTGTATGATACAAAAATATATTGTAGACATATATGTTAAATATTAATTTACTAAAATTTAACATAGGTATTCAAAGTTAAAACTATCAGAAGAAGCTCACGAAAGTCGGAATGAAGAGTATATAAGGTACGAGGTTTACAGGGAACATCATACGAGAAAAAATTCTAGACTGAATACGAAGTTTTTATGTATAGGTAGTTTATTATTTTCGTTAGATCCTTATACATCATGCTTGCAAAGTGTTTCAAAAAAATATGTACAGGAATTTTCAGATGACGTTAAGATATTATTAATAATTCCAGTAACAAATACCAATGATGATAGTATAATATTGATTTAAATCAATCATTATCAGAAATTGATTTATTTGCTTGAAATATTTCATAATAAATTATTTTTGTAAATTACAAAAACAATTTGGGGTAATACTTTTTTTTTTAATTTGTTGTCGACAACTTGAACTACAACATGTGTGCATTTACTATTACGTAAAACAGCGTAATTTTTAGTTAAAAAGATAAATAAATAAAAAGATAGAATAACATAATACATTTGATAAGTAACATTCAAAATATTTTAAAACTTATTCCATATTTTAATTATTATAAAATTGAAAAATGTATTTATTTATAATTTTTTTTTTAGGCTATTAGTGAAAATAACTAAAATTGTTACATTACATATTAATAAACAAAATTAAATACAAATGAACGTAATTCCAAATTAACATAAATAAAAAGATAGAGTAACATAATAAATTTCATAAGCAATATTAAAAATATTTCAAAACGTATTCCAATTTTAATTATTAAAGTTCATATTATGCCCTTTTAAAAAAAAGCGTTTGCCCCGGCCCATAGAGTGCAAGTTCATGGCTGCATTCACGTGCACATGATTATGAGCTGCGCATTTATGCACAAATAGAAATATAAGCTGAAAGTTCTAGTAGAAGGGGTGATAAACGTATCTGATTTGAATTGAGAAACATATCGAAATTTATGTTTAAAAATTCAAAGTGTGATAATCAGGGATAAACGCATGAAATATGTCGGGTGGTGAGGTTTCATAATCTTAGTATTGTTGTATCTATATTAATAATAGGTAGGGTAGGTACATATCATTGGTATTATTGATATTATTGAAACGGTCACGGCGAATAGTCCGCCGGCGAAACGGTCACGGCGAATAGTCCGCCGGCGAAACGGTCGCGGCGAAACGGTCCGCGGCGAAATGTCCGGCGGCGAAAAAGTCCACGGCGAAACGGTGCGGCGGCGAAACGGTCTGCGGCGAAATGGTACAGCGGCGAAACGGTCTGCGGCGAAACGGTCCGCGGCGAAACGGTCACGGCGAAACGGTCACGGCGAATAGGTCGCGGCGAAATGTCCTAGACCCAGTGGGCGCGGCTTAAACGTCGCGTGCTTGCGGATCGCGAAAACACCTAACAGCGCATTCTCTTGGTCATTGCTCGGTTTCGTTTGCCCGTGTGGCGTCCTCTTAATGTCATATTATAATATAATTAGGTATACTATTACATATAGTATAGGATTATTTTTATTTTTATTTTAGAATTAATATTTACTTTAAAACCTATATAAACAAAACATTTCAAACATTTTTAACTTTATGGTTTATTTTTAAACAAACTGAGGAAATTTAAGTTATTTAATTTTCCAATTAAACTAGTTAAGATCATAAGTTGATTAGAAAATTAATAAACTAGTTAATGTTCACTTTTGGCAGAGGCACTACTATTACAGGGCAGAGCAAAATACTGTAGGATTATCATTCCTGTCTTTTCAATGTGAAGCAAAATATCTGACAATATCGATTTTTGGTGTATACTAATTATAAATGATGTGAAAGTATCAATTATATAATTGTTGTAATTGGTATAAAAATATATACACCTAAATTATGTTTATTACTGAATACATTTATAGTTTTACTAACAAGCCTTGAGCCCTTGATTACATATAGAAACATTTACATTCTACTCGCTACTACCCAACTTCCTTAAGGGAATTCGATCCTGTCTCTGTTATCTACCAAAATTCTACTATTTTATACCAACTATATCATCTATCCTAGTCTTCGGATAAAAGTGCTGGAAATATAATCGGTTAGTTAATATGATTTGCAAAAGATTAATACTTTTGACCAAAATAAAACAAAATAATTACCTAATATTATGTGTGTAATGCCTTATTATCACCAATACTTACAGCTTTTAAACAGTATGCTCTCATGAGTTTTTTGATTGGAGAATTTATATTAATAAAATATTTCAGATAAGAGCCATCTTGTTTTTGTATTTTGATGATAATTTTCTTAGTAGTGATCTATAACACAAGACATTTTTTTTAGCTTTTTTTAGGTTTAAAAACTAACAAAATTTAAGATTTAAGTTTAAAATTCCTTTAAATGATACGACTTTGAACCATTCCAACATTTCCATCGACAGACCATTTTAATAAGATGTGCAATGTCTATTCTCACAAAACAAGAAAGTTGGAGATTTTCAGTTTTTTTGTGTATTAAAATTTCCAAACATGATTCAACATAAGTTCGAACTGTCATACCACCGCAAAAAGCTCTCGTTATTCCTCCTAAGAGTGCCATTGAAAAATCACACACACTTTCTTGTGGAGCGGATACGCCATCATTCATCCATAATGTTAACCAAGAAAATATTGTGAATGTGTCTTGTTTTTCACTGAGCATTTGTGTTACTGAAGTCTGGTATGCTCCATTTAAAACAACTGCTTCATATAAAAATATGTGGCTTGATAAAATATTTTGTGTTGATCTCTTGATTTTCTTCACAATACTTCCTGTTGCGTCGATTGATAGGCGAACGTATGTTTTTCTAATGCTCTTATAAACTACTAACTGGCATGGTGTCCAGTAGTGAACAATAAATGGCTTGGCACATACTGTATGAATGGAACCGGCATATTGAGTATGACTTAATTCTATCATTGACATGATTGGGCAGTTCTCCGTTATCCCTAGGGTCTTATCTCTCTCTGATTGCTTACATTTCCATAACACTGTATTGTTGTACACATTAGCTGGTAATTTATCGCCAAAACTTAGAGAGGAAACTGCTTGTCGTCTCCAGTTACCAGCACACTCTTGAAGCAACTGCATGCCTACCTCATAGCGTTTTTCTCCATTGAGAGGCCTTTTCGATGTGTGTTGATGCAAAATATCTATATTATCCATTATAATATTAATAGTCAGAGGCATACCATCATCTGGTTTTTTATTTGACCAGCCGGTAACTACAGCTAAACAATCTTTACACTTGCCTGAAAAATTTAAGAAATGTTTAGCCATATTTGAATCACTTGCAATTAGACATCGTTTATATATTATGTTGCAAGGGATGTTGCAACATTTAATAAATTGATCATTTATAATATTTGTCCATATGCCTGGTTTTAAAACTGTGTATTTTTTTTTTGTTTTTTTTTTTCCATACACCACATCAACCGGTGCCATTTTAACGTAATCTCGATATGGAATATCAAAATCAAAAAGTTGTTTATTTTCAGGTATTCCATTTGATCCATCATCGGTATCCGTTGAAGACTTTTCTTTTTTTTCATTGTCAGAGTAAATTGGTTCCGACTGAGTTATTGGTTTTCCAACAATTTTTCTCAATCTCGTTTGGCAAGAATGACGGTCTTGTTTGACGCTTAAGTAAATTGAATGAGGAATGAGCACTCATTTGACCACCAAGATTTTTACTTAGCTGTTGCCACAATGGGTGAGAATATTTGATAAGATTACCATCTACATCAAATAGTTCCTCAGCATTGGAGGAAAATAAATCCATAATTAAATCCCAAGAAACGCGGGGTTTTCTTCCAGCATTAGACTATATAAAATAGTTAAAAAAAATTAAATTGAATTTATACTTTAAAATTTTTATTTTTTTTTATTTTTTTATTTTTATTTGTTTAGGTTTTAAGGTATGAGTGATTTTTAAATGTTTAACAAAAAAGAAATGATAAAAAAGTTATAGCTAAAGATAACAGTAGGAAAGAATCAAAGAACATAAGTGAATAATATTTAATTTTAATTATAATTTACAAAAAATAAAAAAGCGATATGTGTAGATATTATTATAAATTACATTTATAACTGTAATATTATACGTCCTATTTTGTCATTTTAGGTTAAATTCACGATGATTAAATATTCGGATATCTAACCAGTTTTACTGTTCAGCAAACGATTGGACACAGAAATTGAGATTTCTATTAAAATAAAAACTTTAATTTAGCATGTATACTTATTAGGCTGAAATAGATATTTTATTGTTAAAATTTAAAATGATTAACTTTTTTCATTATTATAAATTGAATACATAAAAATTATTGATTATCAAAAATTTAATTTTTAATCTTAACCAAAATTGATTAAATTATACAATTCATATTTGTCTATGTAACATATAATAATAAAACTATTATTCTCAGAATAATTGTCTAATAAGTAAAAAGTCGATTTTTAATCAATTTTAATATTTTTTTTTTTATTTTGAACTGTTTTAAAAAATATGATCAACAAAATAGTTAATTTGATATTTTATATGTACACCTAATTGCCTAAAAAATATTTCAATCATTTTTAAATTTTTGAAAAAAAAACTGAATACTATTTAATCAGAATTTCTATATTTATTACTATAAAAAAATGCATTTGAATATATTGATCTTCCACGGAGATAATAATGGTACTTCATAGTTTATAAAATAATAAACGTATATATTTTATATTATTATAAATTAACACAATGTAAAGCAGTGGTCTCAAACTCAAATTGCCAACGGGCCATGTACATAAAAGATTCACGGTCAAAACACCATTTCAGATTCTAAGCGGAGCGATGAATGTATTGATTTTACAATGATGTGTGTTTTTTATTTTTTTATTTATTTATTTATTTATTTTTTGTGTCCGTCATCACATTTTAGGACAGTAAAAATGCTTAGATTTTCTTCAACAGTAACTTTTCTGATAGGAAAGTGAATCCATATGGTACTTTGGGGGGTCAAAAGTAAAAATTTCTCAGTAGTTTTCAAAAGCGCCGTGAAAAACAAATGAAAAATTAAGGAAAAAACTGGAATTTTTACGCAAACCCGATTTTTATCAAAATCGATTTCGGTTTTTGGTGTAATTCTAAAAAAAATGTCCGTAGATACATGAAATTTTCACTGGTTGTTTATATTAGCATTTTCTATATATGATACAATTTTCAAAATATTTTGATTTGTTTTGAGCTGTTGACGGATATACTTAGTTTCCAACTTTTTTAGGTTTTTTTCTTTGAATGTCAATAAAACTTTATTTGTTGAATAAAAAAGCTTGAAAATTTAATACGATGCTTCTTATTTATTGTTACAATAGTAGTTAAAAAATATTAAAAATCTTATATTTTATATTTATTCAAATTCATGAGGGAAATAATTGTTCACATACACAGGTATGTACCTACTACTGAACATGGATAATATGTTAGAAAAATATTTCTTATAGTTTCTTTGGTTTCAGACAATTCTGCCTGTCATAGAAATAAGGAATAAGTCTAAGAACTTAAATTATCGAAAAGTCCATGGTTAAAAATAGTTAACTGTGGTGTGTTTGTAATATTATCTTAATAAGTATTAATAGTATTATTATGCTTTCACCAACAAAAATATATAAAATACTTACTTTTTTCTTGTAATTGTTGCTTAACATTTATTCAATTCTTTGAGCAACAATTTTCCCACTTAAACTTATATGTATATAAAAATTCTCGTTTTTTTCGGGACATATTACAATATATACCTAATTTTCGCCGTACTAACAATTCATTGTTCAATTAACTCACCATTAACAAATGGTTTTGAAACACAACCATTTTTTTTTTTTTTTTTTTGATATTATGTAACTTATACTATCAAACAATTTTGTCTGATGAGAAAATACTCTTAGGTACTACCATAGTACCATGATTAGTGTCGTAATGTCTTTTACTTATTTTCTTTTAATATCAAACATATAGGAATAGAATTAAGCACAATTAGTAAAAAAAATATGCATAGTCACATTTTTTTATATTATTAGTATTATTATTATTACTTTACATTTAATACTTGATTTTTTAATGAACGAGTAACGCACGCTAACTATTACAGGTACTATAGCTAACGTAATTGAGAATATGCAGTCAATAGTCATCTTTAACTACAAATAAAATATGCACAATACAATACACCAAATACGAGTAAAATGTAATACAATTTATCTTGATAGATAATTTTTATCATATTTTTATTAACATTATTGAATTAAATTCTTATTACAAACACCAATATCAAACATTCTATATGCCATATAAAATAGTTTATAAAAAAATTCAACATTTTTGAAGAAAATAAAATAATGAAAATTGTGTTCTTTTAAATTATATTAAATAAAACATATAATATATAAGTTATATTCAGTTGTATTATCTATTATACTAGGTTACTACTATAATCAATTATTACTCACCTTTTTATTGTCCATCTCCAGTTAAAAAAATCTACGAGTATAACTATATTAAAAATAAAGCGAATAATAAAATAGTTAATATTATACTTAATAGCTCTGATGGCAGCTTCTCATCGAACTATCATCAGCGTAATGCACAATGAAATATGAATGGATAATAATATTATCATGTAATTTTATTGAGTCGTATTAAAAATAGCACAATATTGAAAATATAACTAAATATTCAACCATTGGAACAACACAATTGATAAAAATAACATAGCCTTCTCCAGCGGCCGGCGAATAGTATTAACAACAGAATAAAAATAGTATCACAAATTAAAGGAAACCACAGTTTATGTAATTTATGTGTAGATTACTGGATTTAATATTTTATAATGTAGTTTGCGTAAAACTTACAATGAAGTGTAAAGACATTTTTATATTAGAAAAATTTTAAACGTTGAAGGTGGTTTCTGGTAGCAAATTCGATCTAGTTCGTACTTTTTTATGCTATAGACAGCCGTTAAAATCATAATAAAATATAAGCAATAATATTTAGCATAGGAAAACAATATTATAATAAAGATAAAATAAAATTTGTCTTAGCATTTAGAGACGGATTTACACAATTGCCGCCCGTTGGCAAATTTTATTTTTCCGCCTCATTAAATTTATTAACAAGAAAACATATGTTTAAGTAAGTACTTATTTAACATCACTACTAAAAAATAAATCATAATTACTAATACTAAACAATAACTATTGGTTATGTTAATAATCTGTTCTAATCAAGTAAATAGTATCAATACAATATTTGTATTAAAATATAATATTTCACCATGTTTTTGAATAAATTTGCTCTGCCAATTAAATATAATTATTATATAGATATAATTAAGTTCCTTGAACAAACTAACATGTTCAATCAGATTTAAAAATTTGAATTTAGGGTGAGTAGTTTACTAGTTTATGAATTATACTTATTTAAATTTTAGACAAGCGGCGTAGTGGACAAACATTTTGGCATTTTGCGGGGTAACCCCGTACCACTCCACTCCACATATTGATATATAATATATGTTTTTGCTGTATTAAGCAAACGCATTCTGATCATAGATAGTATAATAATATAGGTACTTCTATTATGATCAAGAAGTTGTCCAACCTTTCTTCTAAGACCATGTTCCATAAAATATTATCATATGTATCTCAATTATTTTCATAAGATTTATAAAAATTGATAACAAACAATAATAATATTTTTATAATCATCTACTTATAGTACTATAATAATTTATAATAAACCATCAACGATAAGTATTTATTTT
>JANEHU010004795.1:0-21728 GCA_027563435.1 Nasonovia ribisnigri
AGCGACTGTTATCTATAAAAAAAAATAAAGTGGTGCGGAGCCACGCTCGAAACAAAGAAACGCTCTGAGTGTACTTATCGGCCGGTATTGCTAGCTCCCGGATGGGTGACCACCCGGGATTTTTAGCAACAAATCCTTGCCATACATAAACACAATTATTTTAAACAATCTTTTCTCAACCATATAAACAACCTACAAAAAAAAAAAAGGTTAATGCCCATAATTCAAAATTATTAGGTACATATATGTCATATCCTTTAGTCACAATCTTGTGCAAACGATATCGTCTTCTATTTTCCCTAACTGTACAAATCCTAAAAATCAATGGAATCAGAAATATTGTTACGAAAGAGATACTGTCGTGACTTGATTTATAATTTTGTCTTAATTTTTTCTGTTGAGAATCTGGGCTTTTAATATCAGAGGATGGAGAAAGAGATGCGCTTTTGTATCATAAGTAGAAATATTTGTTCACGCTGTGTGACCAAAACCACCCTCCAGAGAATGCTTCAATATTGGTCTAAAATAAAATTATTGAAATACGTTATAAAGTTGCTCCAAATCTCAAAACTTTCCTTGATTAAATGATCAGCTGAAATTAATACCCACTTGTGAGACGGAGACGATACATGCTGATAAATAATTAATATAATTATGACTTTTCCGCCATCCCCCGCCCAGGCATAGCAGAAACCTTCGGGTGCCCAATCAAAATTCTGCCAAAAAAAAAAAAAAAATAATAACGACGTTTACAATATTTACATCCAATCATACTTTCAAGTTGTGATCACAGTTATTGTGTCAACCTTAGATCATATACCATGAATGGCCCTTATCCCGATAATGTGTAGCACATATTAGCGACAATGGTCTCTGACTAAATATATATTGAATTGATATCGATCAAAAAAAATGTCAGAGACCTTCGAGTATACCTACCTTATAATATGTGCTTCAAATTGTTTACAAAGGTAAACTGGGCATGGTATATGATCTAAGGTGTTCTAAGAATCAATAATCAACGGCTCAACTTGATAAAAAAACACTTAAGTTCGGCAACCAACTCAGGATCTTTTTGTTCAAAGTGTCCTAATAAGTCATAAGGAGGTTAGTTAGGTAAACCTATGGTTAGTTAAAGCTATGGCGATGATAGACGGCTGTCATCACTGGTCGTGAGCTTTGCAATGTTCTTATCCTACTAACTATTAAGGTATTCGATATTGAAAACATAACAATGAAAGAAAATAATTAAATATTATTCGTGAGGCTGGGTTAGGATAGGCATGGGTAGGGTAAAATATTAGAACCTAACTAATCATCATAATTTTTAACCACGGTGTAAAGGGCGACCGAGTAGTGTTGTACCAGTTTAATTAAAAACTTTAAATACCGCCAATCCTAATTAATTATTTCTTTAACACGAAATATTATAAAAATTAATTTTAATATATTATTACAACAAAATATAAGTATAAATATTAATAAGGATCGACGGTATTTGGGATGTATTTGACATTTTAATTTTTTTCTAAATTTAATTTTCTTACTCCTTAAAAAGTATTTGACTGCGGGTTTAAACGATCCCCTTCAAAAATTTTTTTTCTAAATTTAAATATTAATGATTCACTTATATAAAATTTTTTAACATAAACATCATTGTGGCATCCTAATTTTCTAACTCTAAAAAAGTATTTGCCTGCGGGCTCCAACGTTCCCCTTCATAATTTTTTTTCTAAATTTAAATATTAATGATTTACTTATATAGATTTTTTAAACATAAACATCCAGGTGCCATACAAATTTTTTCTAAATTTAGTTTTCTTACTTCTTACAAAGTATTTGCCTGCGGGCTCCCACTTTCCTCTACCATATTTTTTTTATCAATTTAATTCTTGTAGATATTTCTAAACCAAATTTGAAATATCAATAACCTAGTGCATAAAACTTTTTTCTAAATTAATTTTCTTACTCCTTAAAAAGTAATTGGCTGCGGGCTCAAACGTTTCCCCTTCATAATTTTTTTTCTAAATTTAAATATTAATGATTTACTTATATACATTTCGTTTGAACATAACCATCTTGGTGCAATATAATTTTTTTCTAAATTTAATTTTCTTACTCCTTAAAAAGTATTTGCCTTCGGGCTCAAACGGTCCCCTTCAAAAATGTTTTTATCAATTTAAAAATTAATTATTTACTAACATAGATTTTTTAAACATACAACCTTGTGCCATATCAATTTTTATTCTCACTCCTTAAAAAGTATGAGCCAGCGGGCTTCAACGTTTCCCTTCAAAATTTTTTTTTATCAATTTAAATATTAATGACTTTCTTTTATAGATTTTTTAAACATAAACATCCTGGTGCCATCTTAACTTTTTTCTAAATTAATTTTCTTACTCCTTAAAAAGTAATTGGCTGCGGGCTCAAACGTTTCCCCTTCATAATTTTTTTTCTAAATTTAAATATTAATGATTTACTTATATAGATTTTTTAAACATAAACATCCAGGTGCCATATTAATGTTTTTCTAAATTAAATTTTCTTACTCCTTAAAAAGTATTTGCCTGCGGGCTTAAACGATCCCCTTCAAAAATTTTTTTTCTAAATTTAAATATTAATGATTCACTTATATAAAATTTTTTAACATAAACATCATTGTGCCATCCTAATTTTCTAACTCTTAAAAAGTATTTGCCTGCGGGCTCCAACGTTCCCCTTCATAATTTTTTTTCTAAATTTAAATATTCATGATTTACTTATATAGATTTTTTAAACATAAACATCCAGGTGCCATACAATTTTTTTCTAAATTTAGTTTTCTTACTCCTTAAAAAGTATTTGCCTGCGGGCTCAAACGTTCCCCTTCAAAAAATTTTTTTATCAATTAAAATATTAATAATTTACTTATAATTTATATACATTTCGTTTGAATATGCACATCTTGGTGCTATACAATTTTTTTCTAAATTTAGTTTTCTTATTTCTTACAAAGTATTTGCCTGCGGGCTCCCACTTTCCTCTACCATATTTTTTTTATCAATTTAATTCTTGTAGATATTTCTAAACCAAATTTGAAATATCAATAACCTAGTGCATATAACTTTTTTCTAAATTAATTTTCTTACTCCTTAAAAAGTAATTGGCTGCGGGCTCAAACGTTTCCCCTTCATAATTTTTTTTCTAAATTTAAATATTAATGATTTACTTATATACATTTCGTTTGAACATAACCATCTTGGTGCAATATTATTTTTTTCTAAATTTAATTTTCTTACTCCTTAAAAAGTATTTGCCTTCGGGCTCAAACGGTCCCCTTCAAAAATGTTTTTATCAATTTAAAAATTAATTATTTACTAACATAGATTTTTTAAACATACAACCTTGTGCCATATCAATTTTTATTCTCACTCCTTAAAAAGTATGAGCCAGCGGGCTTCAACGTTTCCCTTCTAAATTTTTTTTTATCAATTTAAATATTAATGACTTTCTTTTATAGATTTTTTAAACATAAACATCCTGGTGCCATCTTAATTTTTTTCTAAAGTTAATTTTCTTACTCCTTATTAAGTATTTGCCTGCGGGCTTCAAATTTCCCCTTCAATTTTTTTGTAAATATATTTAAATATATTTTTAAATTTTTAAAAATCTAGTACCATATAAATTTCTAAACCTTTTTTATCACTCCTAAAAAATATTTTCCTGCGAGCTCAAATGTTCCACTTCATAATTTGTTTTCTAAATTTAAATATTTATGATTTACTTTTATAGATTTTTTAAACATAAACATCCAGGTGCCATATTAATTTTTTTCTAAATTTAATTTTCTTACTCCTTAAAAAGTATTTGCCTGCGGGCTCAAACGTTCCACTTCATAATTTTTTTCCTAAATTTAAATATTTATGATTTACTTTTATAGATTTTTTAAACATAAACATCCAGGTGCCATCTTAATTTTTTTCTAAATTTAATTATCTTACTCCTTATTAAGTATTTGCCTGCGGGCTTCAAAGTTCCCCTTCAATTTTTTTGTAAATATATTTAAATAGATTTTTAAACTTAAAAAATCTAGTACCATATAAATTTCTAAACCTTTTTTATCACTCCTAAAAAATATTTTCCTGCGGGCTCAAATGTTTCACTTCATAATTTTTTTTCTAAATTTAAATATTAATGATTTACTTATATAGATTTTTTAAACATAAACATCCAGGTGCCATATAATTTTTTTCTAAATTAAATTTTCTTACTCCTTATAAAGTATTTGCCTGCGGGCTCAAACGTTCCACTTCATAATTTTTTTCCTAAATTTAAATATTTATGATTTACTTTTATAGATTTTTTAAACATAAACATCCAGGTGACATCTTAATTTTTTTCTAAATTTAATTATCTTACTCCTTATTAAGTATTTGCCTGCGGGCTTCAAAGTTCCCCTTCAATTTTTTTGTAAATATATTTAAATAGATTTTTAAACTTAAAAAATCTAGTACCATATAAATTTCTAAACCTTTTTTATCACTCCTAAAAAATATTTTCCTGCGGGCTCAAATGTTTCACTTCATAATTTTTTTTCTAAATTTAAATATTAATGATTTACTTATATAGATTTTTTAAACATAAACATCCAGGTGCCATATTAATTTTTTTCTAAATTTAATTTTCTTACTCCTTAAAAAGTATTTGCCTGCGGACTCCCACTTTCCTATTCCAAATTTTTTTTTATCAATTTAATTCTTGTAGATATTTCTAAACCAAATTTGAAACATCAAAAACCTAGTGCATATAACTTTTTTCTAAATTAAATTTTCTTACTCCTTAAAAAGTATTTGCCTGCGGGTTCCAACCTTCCCCTTCAAAAATTTATTTATCAATTTAAATATTGATGATTTTAAAATATAGACTTGTTTAAAATTGACAACATCGTACCATATTAATTTTTTTCTAAATTTAATTTTCATTCTCCTTTAGAAAGTATTTACTCGCGGATTCAAACCTTCCCCTTTTAATCCGCCTTAGCAGCGGGCTCCAACGTTCCCCTTTATACATATTTTTTTCTAAATTTAAATATTAATGATTTTCTTATATTATAGATTATTTGAACATCAACAACCTTGTGCCATATCAACTTTTTTTCTCACTCCTTTTGAAGTATTTGCCTGCAGGCTGCAATGTTCTCCTTCAAAAACTTTTTTTATATACATTTTTTAAACTATACTTTAACAAACTGTATAATTCCATATACATTTCTTAACATATTTTCTTGCTCTTTAAAAAGCATTTGCTAGCAGGTTCTCACGTTTTTCTTCCAAATTTTTTTTATCAATTAAAGTCTTGTAGATATTTCTAAACCAAATTTTGAAACATCATTAACCTGGAGCCATATAAATTATTTTCTATATTTTTTTCTCACTCCTTAATATGTATTTGCCTGCGGGCTTAAACGATCCCCTTCAAAAATTTTTTTTCTTAATTAAAATATTAATGATTCACTTATATGAATTTTTTTAACATAAACATCTTGGTGCCATATTAATTTTTTTCTGAATTTAATTTTCTTACTCCTTAATAAGTATTTGCCTGTAGGCTTAAACGATCACCTTCAAAAATTTTTTTTCTAAATTTAAATATTAATGATTCACTTATATGAATTTTTTTAACATAAACATCAATGTGCCATCCTAATTTTCTAACTCTTAAAAAGTATTTGCCTGCGGGCTCCAACGTTCCCCTTCATAATTTTTTTTCTAAATTTAAATATTAATGATTTACTTATATAGATTTTTTAAACATACAACCTTGTGCCATATCAATTTTTATTCTCACTCCTTAAAAAGTATGAGCCAGCGGGCTTCAACGTTTCCCTTCAAAATTTTTTTTTATCAATTTAAATATTAATGACTTTCTTTTATAGATTTTTTAAACATAAACATCCAGGTGCCATCTTAATTTTTTTCTAAATTTAATTTTCTTACTCCTTATTAAGTATTTGCCTGCGGGCTTCAAAGTTCCCCTTCAATTTTTTTGTAAATATATTTAAATAGATTTTTAAACTTAAAAAATCTAGTACCATATAAATTTCTAAACCTTTTTTATCACTCCTAAAAAATATTTTCCTGCAGGCTCAAATGTTTCACTTCATAATTTTTTTTCTATATTTAAATATTAATGATTTACTTATATAGATTTTTTAAACATAAACATCCAGGTGCCATATTAATTTTTTTCTAAATTTAATTTTCTTACTCCTTAAAAAGTATTTGCCTGCGGGCTCCCACTTTCCTATTCCAAATTTTTTTTTATCAATTTAATTCTAGTAGATATTTCTAATCCAAATTTGAAACATCAAAAACCTAGTGCATATAACTTTTTTCTAAATTAAATTTTCTTACTCCTTAAAAAGTATTTGCCTGCGGGCTTAAACGATCCCCTTCAAAAATTTTTTTTCTAAATTTAAATATTAATGATTCACTTATATAAATTTTTTTAACATAAACATCATTGTGCCATCCTAATTTTCTAACTACTTAAAAAGTATTTGCCTGCGGACTCAGACGTTCCGCTTCAAAAAATTTTTTTATCAATAAATATTAATGATTTACTTATATACATTTCGTTTGAATATAAACATCTTGGTGCCATATTAATTTTTTTCTAAATTTAATTTTCTCACACCTTAAAAAGTATTTGCCTGCAGGCTCCAACGTTCCCCTTCATAATTTTTTTTCTAAATTTAAATATTAATGATTTACTTATATAGATTTTTTAAACATAAACATCCAGGTGCCATATTAATTTTTTTCTAAATTTAATTTTCTTACTCCTTAAAAAGTATTGGCCTGCGGGCTTCAACGTTCCCCTTCAAAAATTTTGTTTATCAATTTAAATATTAATGACTTTCTTTTATAGATTTTTAGATTCTGAGCGGAGCGATGAATGTATTGGTTTCACAATGATGTGTGTTTTTTTTTTTAATTTTTTTTTAATTTTTTATTTATTTTTTTATTTTTGTGTCTGTCATCACGTTTTAGGACAGAAAAAATGCTTCGATTTACTTCAATAGTACCTTTTCTGATAGGAAATTGAATCTAGTTGGTACTTTGGGGGGTCAAATGTCAAAATTTCCCAGTAGTTTTCATGAGCGCCTGGAAATACAAATGAAAAATTATGGGAAAAACGGGAATTTTTACGGAAAACCAATTTTCGACAAAATCGATTTTGGTTTTTGGTATAACTCTAAAAGAAATGACCATAGAGACATGAAATTTTGACCGAATGTTTATATAAGTATTTTCTACACACCATATCATTAAAACATTTTGATTTATCTTGAGCATGATAAGTTCAAATTTGTACAAGATTAGATATTCACTCGATTTCTCATGTAGCGATTTTCTTATTTTGTTTCAATTCAAAAACAAATAAATGTAGATGCATGAAAATTTCACTGAATGTTTATATAAGCTATTTCTATACACCATTCAATTTTGAAAATATTTTGATTTGTTTTGAGCTGTTTACAGACATTTTAGTTTTCAATTTTTTTAGTTTTTTTTTTTATAATTGTCAATAAAATTTTATTTGGTGGGCCAAAAAGTCTGAAAATTTAATACAAGCTTTCTTATATATTGTTACAACATCAGTTGAAATATTTTAAAAATACATAGGCTACTGTACAGCAGAGCGACATACACTTACCCGCCCTTTTTAAACATAAACATCTTGGTGCCATATTACTTTTTTTCTAAATTTAATTTTCTTACTCCTTAAAAAGTATTTGCCTGCGGGCTCAAACGTTCCCCTTCATAATTTTTTTTCTAAATTTAAATATTAATGATTCACTTATATAAATTTTTTTTAAATAAACATCATTGTGCCATCCTAATTTTCTCACTCCTTAAAAAGTATTTGCCCGTGGGCTCCAACGTTCCCCTTCAAAAATTTGTTTTTTTAATTTAAATATTAATTAATTAGTTAATTCATACCATATTATACCTACCTAATAAGTTATAACTAAAATATGCAGATAATTAATACAATAATGAACAATGGGTATAGATTATGGACATAAACTCAATTGAGAAGGCTGGAGTAGTGGAGTGGCTATGCGCCCTACCAAAATTACGTTTTCCTGAAAGGAGACTACAAAACCTTTTTTCACGTCGACCTGCGGACTTTTGAATATACGAAATGTATCCAAAATTACCCACATTTGCAGTTTCCAGCCATTTTTTTGCATTTTATTTTAAACGAACAATACCTACCTGTAATATTCTCTAAACCTAACGTTGTGGTGAATGTTGAAACGCGGTGTGTTTTTCGGTTAGTCTTACGAGTTACTAACGTAATATACTTACTATACACAAAGAGGGTCCAGGTCGCTCACGATATTAATTTATTAATTTAATAGAACAAGAACTATAGTATATATATGTAAGCAATTAATCGTACGATGAACGGCAAATTGGCAATCTTCCAGGTTAACCAATGGCAACCAAATAGTAAATACTAATTTCTATTAATTATTATCAATGGCAACCAAATAGTAAATACTAATTTCTACTAATTATTACCAATAGCAACAATTTATAAACAAAAATTTCCACCGTAAATCTCAAATTCACCGTTTGAGCAAAATCTTTAATTTTTCACGTGATCTCAACACTTTTTCGCGTGCAATGGATTTGACATCCCTGCGGTCCTATATAATATATATTCCGACTATAAACCGTATACTCAACTAATAATTTGTCAAAATTAACCTGTCTCATGTAACGGTAATTTAGTAAAAAAAGTATCAAGATATTATATTTGCATGAGCAATAAGATGGTGTACGGAGTTTCTTGTTAGTCAACTTAAGTCAACCCATTTAAAACTACCTATTTATTATTATAATATCATGATACCGACATTTATCGACAAAATAACAATATTGCTGAGCCGCACCACGTACCTACGGGAAATTTGAAAATCACGTTTCACGAACAACAGCCTCCCTTCGCTACACGTTCATCAAATAGGTTACCCACAACATCATATCACGCGTTTGACATAATGATATCCAATATCAAATATGGTGTTATCGGTGTTCGCTATATCACTGTCTATAGCACTATACAGGCTTTCGCTGTAAATGGCCGGATGTCGGACGGGCAGCAATAACCTGCAGGCAGCGTATCGTACAGAGTTGTATATACCAATGCAGCGATTTCAGATTGTTGACCTCATGTTTTTTTTTAAATTTTTAACGGAGGGAATAAATAAATAAAAAGCCCCGAAAAAGTGTATTATCCTCTCCGAGCGCTGTACAACTGCAGCCTCGCCCGCCGTCATTGTTACAGACGCATCACTGCAGCGCGTCGTTACGCAGTCGCACGCCACACGTCGATCTGTGTATAAGATCTCTCCTCTTTATACAAATTAATATATTATTATTAGACATTTGCGTCCGTGTACGCGTTCTATCAAGTCGACGAGTAGGTGTCGGTTATCATTGTGTGCCGCACGTCTGTAAATATATTCAATTATATAATATTATATAGTGAACACGGGATGTCGGATGTGTCTGCCGTCTCAATATCTGCACCTGCTGCAACAGAACGAGCCTGCGACGACGTTTTATTATTTTTTTGCAATTAGCATAGCGATAAAAAAAAAATAAAAATAACGGATAGGCCTACCGTGTGTACCTACTATATTAACAAAAATATGGTCAACCGCGTAGGCGTTGAAAAAAATGGTACACCGCAGGTAAACTAGTGACGAAAAAATAGATTTTATTAGGCCTGTATTAGGTATTATCGTTATCGTCTGCTATTTTCGAATAATTTACCAATAAGATAAAAGCAGTTCGTTTGTACATTTTTAATTTCAACTACATATTAAACTTTTTCCTCGTCATATAGCCTTTAATAATACCTAGGAAATCGGATTTGGTACATTATACTTGATATACCTATGTGGTCCACAGCTGGTCCAAGTTCGATACCACACCTATAGCACCTCAGTTCAAGGGTAACCCGCGGGTCATTAAACACATTTGATTAAAAATATGAAGTACCAACACTATACCAACCTATCAATGTACTTCTTATTAGGTATATATTGCCATAGGGACAAAACGAAAAACGTTGTGTTATTGCTGTGTTTCTGGATAGTAATGACTTCAGTGTCATACCATCAAATTGGGTATTGAAAATGGTTGATGGCAATGGCAATTCTGTAGTAATATGCGTGTGGCCCTCAAGCACTTTAAACGTAACAAGTGAATTCCTAAATGAAGGTGTAGAACCGACAGATAGTTGGAATACATATAGAGTAAAACTTTATGGAAATAGGAGAGAGTATAGTATGTACACATCTATTAAATAGTATATTAACTCAAATTTATTATTTTGAATATACAATAGGTATTCATTTTTTATAGGTGATTTTGGAAAAGCAAGGTATATAGACATGTAGCGTTATCTAACCAAAAACAAAAGAATGTGCGGTCAGTCATTAATGATGCCTGAAACAGACACTTCAATTGATGAAGGTAATCAACTACTTAATTATTTTATTATTGCTTAGGTTTCTTACTTATTTTGTTTTTAACTAAATAGATATTAATATTTTACCACAACCAAAAATGATTAAAAGTTCACAAGCTGTTCTATGTGAACAAAACATTGTACAAACTATTGGAGACACAAGTTGTGAACCTCAGTTAGTCTATTGAATAATGTCAACTTCATACCATCATCGAGTAGAGAAAATTAATTGTTGAGTATGCTAGATTCTCGCCGTTTTAATATGCCTGAGGTAAGTTAATTAAGCATAATTTTTAAGAACCTACATAAATGGCTACCCACAGCCTACCTAATAAAAGCAAAGACATTTTAGTTTAAAAAAAAAATGATTCTAAACATTAATAAATATTTTTACTGTACAAATTCCTTAGAACTCCTTTATCAATTATTTTTAATAGTTATTTAGGTATTTGTTTTCAATTTTAATTGTTTGAACTTAACATGATTTAACCACAAACAATTGAATAGGTACATTTTAATTTATATTCTTAATTTTAATCTTATATTTCAATGCATGTAATACTCCTGAGCAAAAATAAGTATTAACTAATATTTAATTATTTATAAAATATTTAACAGTTAGACATTTAAACTTTTCTAATAACAAAGAAATTAATAAACTGTTTTTTTGTATGATCTGATTGTAAATAGATTAGCTCTGACTGACCCATTTTAGATAAACAATATTAAATCAAAGATTAATTATTATTATTTAAATATTCATAATATAAAATAATAAAATATACCTAATAATTACTAAAATAATTCGTAGATAATAGATTTAACATACTCTTTAATAGGTCTGGGTTAAAAATGAATTATATTCAAAACTTTATTTGTTTTCTACCATTTTGTTGTAAAATCTCCTTTGAAATCTTTCATAATATATAATTTAGGTGATCAGCACCTAAGACATCATACCCATTACGTTGTTTCTGTCTTACAAATTGACAAAATAGCAAATTTGTATTTATCAGTTCCAATTTTGTATTTTTTAGCTCTAATATTATAGTGAATTACCTTTCATAAAACTTAAAGGAAAGCATATTATCTGATAGTAATAAAAAGTAAAATATTTTTCTATAATATTATGTTGACATGTTGTATATATGGGCTATGATGTCTTTTATAGTGTTATTAATAATGTTATTTTGTGTCAATGAAAATTTTCTTTGTATGTTTGTAATATGTACCTAATCTATTTGATTGGTAAATGTATTTTATGTATTATGATACTTAAACATATCTTATTAATTAATATGATTTAAAATGTAAATGTAAATGTTTTATTTTATTAAGTTTACTTTAATTGTTTAATGTGTTAGGTCATATATCATGAGTCATAACTATCTGTAATAAATTATTTTAAGTTAATTGTCTTTTAAAATTCTAATTATATGTCATGTCATATTGGTGTTTATTAATAATCATATAATTTTATTCAGAGGCAAAACTAGGGGGGGGGAGCCGGGGATTGATCCCTGGGCGTAAAATTTTAGTTGGCTTAATTTTTTTGTGGGTCTCTATTTAATATTTGGTGTTATAGAAGTTAAGAAAACATTTTTTTCACATAATTTGTTTATAACTTTTTTATTTACTTGTATATTGATTTATAAATACTTCATATTTTTGTAAAATTGGATTCAGGCGTTGGAAATATAAAAAAAAACGGACTGTCAACAAAAATGTATAGCTAATTAACATATTATACCTACAGAGTTCCTTGTTATTAGTTTTATAGATTTAAATACTCCGAATAATATTCTATTTTCAAATATGAAATAAAAATAAATGGTCTCATCCAAAGAAGTAAGAAAATTGAAAACTGATGACGATGTCATATCATAATATCTATCATCTATGGCAAACGCCAATCCTAGTCATTCGTCGGAGACGATTCACAGTTCTATTAATTTCAATGAACAAAAAAAAATTAATAGGCGAACAATGAACAGACAAGTCGTTAAACAGTAATTTTGTACCTATACAACATTTATTCATATATTTCATTCTGCTCAAGTTAATTTCATAAAATATCTCGATACTATCAGTTCAGTGCGAGATGAAGATGGATGAAGAAATAGCAGTTCTTTGATATGGAATCTATACCAAGATATGGCACACCTATATTCAACCCGAAGAGTCGACATATTCGTAAGTTTAATTACCTATTCTTTAAGGGCTTACATTACATTTACGCTTTAGTCTTAAAATTAATATTTATTGCCACGGGTTTAGTTTATTTAGTTTATCTGCTACTCGGGTGACGTAGGTGCGTATTTTACGTGCTTATAAAATACGTAAGCACAGGTGACGACGGTACATGCAGGTCGTAGAATATAATAATAATATATTTATACAATTAATTATAAATTGTGTTGAACATGCCACACACAGGCGTTCTTATGTCTCGCAAAATAAAAGCTAAAAATTAGTTGAAGTATTTTGAAAATTGCGTTGTGTGTGTGTGTATAGAAAAAAATAATGAACAAATACATCATGAGGAATTTTGTATTACATTTACTAGGGATTTTTGAAGAAAACATATTTTTATTAATATCTATCGGAAATAAAATGAGGAAATTTTAAATATTCTTAAATAGCTTAAAATCAAAATAAGCTGGTAAGTGGGTGATGTACAGAAGGTTACAAGGGGGACACTGTAATATTTGGTGTTAAATTTAAACTCAATGATGTTGTAAATACCTATAGTTAGGTAATATCATTGTATACGAAAAACAATTCAGAGCGGTCACCGGGAGACGACTTGTTGTCAGACTATGATATTTTATATTGTTATTTTTAATACGTTATATTTAGTTGAATTAATATTCTTTGCATAATATTGGATATTATTATATTTGTATATCAAAATATACTTAAGAACCCACAAATATTAATTTTAAATTAAGTACCTACATTTTTTTTTTGTAAAAATAGAAAAACTTATAAGAAATCTTGTATCATTTTCAAATCTAAGTTATAAAAAAAAAACTTAACTATCAACAATTTGGTATGCCTATAAATAGCACAACACGGGTCAAAATAATTTTTGGTGTATAGAAAATGCTAATATAAACATTCAGTGAAAATTTCATGTATCTACGGACTACGGTACATATTTTAGAGTTACACCAAGAACCAAAATCGATTTTGCCCAAAAACAATTTTGCGTAAAAGTACCAGTATTTCTTGATTGTTTTTTCTTTATCCAGACGTTTGTAATCTACGAGGAATTTTAAATTAAGACTTCCCGAATGCATCAACTAAATTCACTTTCCCATCGGAAAAGAAAAGTAACTGAATTTAAAAATCAAAGCCAGAGACACAAAAAAAAATAGGTTGTAAAAATTATAAACACGCATCATTCTAGAATAACATCATTCTAATCACACATCATTATAAAATATAAAATATACCCAATACAATTAAAATGAACATATTAAATACCTAATTATTATTAATTTTAAATTAGACAGTATTCGGTGAAATCGTTAAACTTAAAATTTTATGAATCTAGTTGGTATTATAGTTGGTATAATAATTTATATACTGTCAATTTGATGTGTTTATTATAAAATGTAAATTAACTCTAAAAACCAGAAATTAAATTTATTTATAATCACAGTTTTACTTAATGATTAATAAAAATAAATATGCCTATATGCTTCTATAATATCTAGATACCATCAAATTGTTCCTTAACACGGAACTCTTTGATGTAAAAAGTTGCATTTTATTACATCTGTGGATTCATCATATTGATGTGCAATATAATATCTATTATTTATAATCTATGGCAATTGCCAAAGTCGATGCGGAAGACACAGTCGATAAAAAATTCTAAAATTTTAATAAACGAAACTGACATGAACAAAAAATATACTTCGTATGGTTTTATTTTTCACAAATCACAATATTTTCAGATATGTATCTGGAGCGTTTTCAGAGTGACGTCGTAGCTATAGTGAACACGTCACGGATTCCGATGAATGCTGAAGGAATCGATGTTTGAATGTAAGTTTGTTTTATATATATTTGGGGCTCAAATTTACTTTTTTAAGTTAAATTAAGTATTTTAGTTCCGAATTCAAAATGTATAAAATACGCGAGATCGAATAATACAAACGCCATAATCGTTTTTCATGTTCCCGGTCGTAGAAATATTATAATAATTAATAGGTGCATGCTATAGGTACTTGAAGTAGACATAAACATTTTAGTTTAATTTATAGAAATATATATATACTAAATTATAAGTCATAAGTACAGGCCTCATTTATATTCTCTTAAAATATGAGATTTTTATGTCGTTTAAAATAGATAATATTTTCTTCTCTTAATATTCTTTTAAAATACCAGATACCTATATGATATTTTATATCCTAAAAATATGTGTGGCAAAATATTCTTTCAATATTAATAAAAAATACATGCATTTAGTTTAAATTTATTATTTAATAACGTGTATTAAAAATAAATAAATAAATTTAATGTACAATAATTTTGTTTTAAATCTATTTAATTCAATTCATTTTTCAATAACAATTAATAACTATAAATTGTTCCATATATGTTCCGGCGTCATTTTAGTACGCCAATTTGTTAGAATGTTTTTGTGACTCATAAGATACAATTTTATTTTAAAGATGGTAATTTTTTTTCCAAATTCAATGTTATAAGTGATAGATAACACTATTAATTTAGTGTAACATACTTACCTTCTATTATTCACCTAATGTCTATTAATAATTATTAATTAATATATACCTATAATTCATTGAAATAAAATAAACACACTTAAGTACTATAATTAGTAACATTAATAAATCCATATTAAAATACAAAAAACTATTAAAATACAAAAAACAGACGAAAAATGATTCTGAGCAAAGACTTTAATAACTAGTATTGTGATTAAGGAACCTACCTAATTTATTTTACGACTTGGCATTTGTACAGTACCTTTTTAACAGTAAGTTAAATTCATTTTTCCAAAAAATTAAATTTGAAAATGTCATCGTGTATATAAATTATAATGATATAGGTACTCTAAAAGTTTCATATAATATCTACGAATAATATTTTTAAATTAAAACAAAATAACTAAAATATTGTTATTCTTGGTTTTAATAAATTGGTTAAAAATATGAACTTTTATAATAGGTTTTTTAGATTATTTTGATTACAGTATGAACTATTTATAAGAATCTTTGTTTATGCCAAAAAAAGTCGAACATTTTATACATTTTTAACTACTTAGTAATTAGTAAATTTTTAATTTGATAAATCATTTAATGGAATTTTAAATACCTACTTATAAAAAAAATCATTCTTACGGATATTTATTATTTCTCAACTGTTATTAAAACTTCTTATGAGGAGGACACTTGTATTACATTTTGATATCATATAGGTAAACAAAGAAAATTTTTTATGAATATCTGACTACAAAATATTACGCAAATGTCGAAATTATGATGAATTTTGTAAAAATTTGAACTTTAAATGCCTATAAAAAAAAAGTCTGATAAGTATTACCAATCACAAAGATTTCTGTAAATGTAAAAGAATATAATATGATTTATCAATAGAGTAGATACCGTATACTGTATAGGTAGGTATTGAGTAAATATAAGTTCTGTCTATAAAAAAATCGTTCCTATGTATTTTTAATGTTTTTCAACCGCTATTATATTAACTTATGAGCAACTTTGAATTAGTTTTAAGCTTTTTGACCCAACGATTTCATATTTATTGACATTTATAGAATAATAAACGAAAAACATATAAAATTCAAACGTCTATAAAACGAGTCGAAATATTTGGAAATTTTATCATGTATAAAAAATAATATTTAAACGTTTGAAGGAAATTTTAAATATCTACAGTTAATAGTTTTAGAATTTGTTATAAGTGGGTGATTATCCTATGTCTAACTTAAACCACTGGTAAATAGTTGTCTTTTAGGTAGATAGCCATTTTTGATTTGTTTTGTTGAATGATGAAAAACTTAAGGTATAAAAATTTCCAATCTTAGATATAAATTGAAAATTTTTTATGAATTCCTTACTCTAAATAATTTGCCAATTTTCGTGCAATTGATGAATTTTGTCAAAGTTTTGATTTCAGACTGTCAAAAAAAATATTGTGGACTTACGGTTATTATTATATTCAATTTCAGTAATATCAACCGTTTATGTAAATAGCTAATATAAACGTTCTATGAAAATTTCATTAATATTCGGTGTTTTTTTTTTATTGACACTAAAAACAAAATCACTTTTTTTCGATAGTGGATTTCGTGAAAAAATCTCAGTTTTTCCTTAATTTTCTGTTGGTTTTTCTGGACGGTTTTTTACTTTTGATCCCCAAAAATACATTTTGAAGATGCTGTTGAAGGAAATTGATACATATTTACTGTCTAAAATGGTAACAATAGATAATAAAAAAATTATTAAAAAATTAAAAAAAAAACAAATTAATGTAATATCAATCTAAAATACAAACTAACAACAAAATATAATAGTTAGGTAGGTATAATACAAATTAAACATTATGTATACAATATAATATGTGTAACGTGTAGGTCATAAGAATATTGTTGAACATTTTACTACAGGCTGCGTGTTATTTCAGAGATGGTATTCGTCAGTGAAAATTTGCCATCTTGGAATAATAATAATAATGTATTATCAAAAGCAGACTGAAATGTGTAAACGTTGCAGTGTTTCGAAGACTAATTTTTATATCAGATTTTGATTCGGACACGGGGTATGTACCTATTTTTTTTTTCAGTAGTTTTCTTTTTTATTAGGTATTGTTAATTGATCAGGATGTGTATTGGCCTCAAATTATCAAATTTTTTTTTATTTTAACTACTGGTATAACACTATTTCGGCTATCAATAATGTCGTGATAAAAATTAGGAAATTAGTCAGGTATGATTTTTTTGAGATGATAAGAGAGAGGATGTGACAGAAATTATTAGAGAGATAGTGAGAGAGGCTGTAAGAGAGGTTGTGACAGAGGTTGTGAGAGAATTTGTGAGAGAGGCCGTGAGAGAGTTTGTGAGAGAGGCCGTGAGAGAGTTTGTGAGAGAAGTTGTTAGAGAGATAGTGAGAGGGCTGTTAGAGAGGTTGTGAGAGAGATTGTGAGAGGGGTTGTGAGAGAGGTTGTGAGAGAGTTTGTGAGAGTAGTTGTTAGACAGATAGTGAGAGAGGCTGTAAGAGAGGTTGTGAGAGAGGTTGCGAGAGAGGTTGTGACAGAGGATGTAAAAGAGTTTGTGAGAGAAATTGTGAGAGAGGTTGTGAGAGAGGCTGTGAAAGAGGTTGTGAGAAGCAAGAATAATATTTAAACATTATCTTTCGTTGTTATGTTTACAATATCGAATACATATATAGTTAGTAGGAAAAGATCACTGCATACCTCACGACTGGTGATGGTAGTCGTCAATCATTACTATACCTTCAACTAACCATAGGTTTATCTAACTAACCTTCTTATGGGATAGAATAAAAAGATCGGTTGCCGGTTAGGATGTCAGCGCACTATTCCATATTTGACCCATGCGCGACAAAAAAAAAAAAATAATAATAATAATAATAAGTTATGTCCAGGTAAAAAAAAAAAATATATGAAATACAATAATATTCAAAATATGAACAACAAACAAAAATGTATATAAAAAATAAGAAAAATCCAGACACGCACAAAAAAATAATTATAAATTTAAGTGAAGTCAAAGTAATAAATATTTTTAAAAACAATTAATGAAATAATTAATATTGAAGCATAAAAATATGCAAAATATTCAATTCAAGTAAAACGCATAACATTCTATAAAAAAGGTAAAGATAAATAATAATAATAAATTTAAGTAAAGTAAAATTAATAAAAAAAATTAAAAAAAAATGTATGATTTATTAAATCTTAAACTATCACAAAATATGTAAAATATTAAAAAAAAAAAAATTACACAAAATACTAAGAAAAATCAAAAAAAAAAAATAATAAGAAAAATCCAGAAAAAATAGTAATAAAAAAAATAAGTAAAATTTAAGTACTAAAAAAATTTACAATGTATCAATACATAAACTATTAAACTATCACAAAATATGTAAAATATTAAAAAAAAAAAAATAAAATACAAAATTCTAAGAAAAATCCAGACAAAAAAAAAACTAATAATTATTAAAATATAGGTAGAAAAAAAAATAAAAAAAATGCTTAAATTCAATGAAAAATCCCAAAAAAAAAAATATTAAGAAAAATCCAGAAAAAATAGTAATAAAAAAAATCCAGAAAAAAAATAAAAAAAATTTAAGTACTAAAAAAATTTAAATAAAAAAGTTCATTATTTATTTAAACCTGAATTATCACGGTATGTAAAATATTCAAAAAAAAAAAAAAATTGCATAAAATTTTAAGGAAATTCCAGAAAAAAAAATAATAATAATTATTAAAATATAATTTAATATAATTAATATTGAAGCATAACAATATGCAAAATATTCAATTCGAGTAAAATGCATACATTCTATAAAAAATGCAGACAGAAAAATATAATAATAAATTTAAGTAAAGTAAAATTAATAAAAAAATATACGATTTATTAATTCTTAAACCATCACAAAATATGTAAAATATTCAAAAAAAAAAAATAAATAAATAAACAAAATTCTAACAAAAATCCAGACATAAAAAAAATGAAAAATAATTATTAAAATATAAGCAGAAAACAAAATAAAAAAAATGCTTAAATTCAATAAAAAATCCAAAAAAAAAATAAGTTAAATTTAAGTGCTAAAAAAAAAAAAAATTTATCATTTATTAATACTTAAACCATCACAAAATATGTAAAATATTAAAAAAAATAAAAAATACACAAAATTCTAAGAAAAATCCAGACAAAAAAAAATGAATAATAATTTAAATATAGGTGGAAAAAAAAATTTAAAAAATGTTTAAATTCAATGAAAAATCAAAAAAAAAAAAAATAAGTAAAATTTATGTACTAAAAAAATTTAGGAAAAAAATTTATGATTTATCAATACATAAACTATCACAAAGTATGTAATATATTCAAAAAAAAAATAAAATACAAAAAATTCTAAGAAAAATCCAGACAAGAAAAAATGAATAATAATTAAAATATAGGTAGAAAAAAATGCTTAAATTCAATGAAAAATCCAAAAAAAAAAAAATAATAATAATAAGAAAAATCCAGAAAAAAAAAAATAATTAGTAAAATTTAAGTTCTAAAAATGCTATGAAAATAGTTGTGGGTGGCTATTACAAGTTTTGGGCTGCTAAGCCTCTTTTAGCCACCCCCTAGTTGCGCATGGGTCAGAGAGAGAAATAAGTGGTGCGCTAAAAATCAGACATCCTATTAAGTGTCATCAAGTTGATGAAGCTGTTGATTGTTGACGTTTAACATTAACTGTGGTATTTATATGATTGGATGTAAATGTAATTACTAATAAGTAATGATGATAAGTATTAAGTAGTGAAAACCGGGGTACAATGAGACACATATTGGTAACGGTGTAGTAATAATAGAGATCTCCTGAAAAAATACGTACAAATTGTTTAAACATTAAAACCAAATTTATAAAATATTAATTTATGAAAAAATATATTACTTAAAGTATTATTATTATAAATTATATAAAACCATGAACAATGGACTTATCTTAGTGTGCCCCACTGCCCCATGTCTCACTGTACTAATATAGGTAATTCTATATTTTTTGCTTCATAATTTCTGATAAAATACTAGGAAAATGTAATAAGTATAATTGCTTAATTTGAGCTTTTACTTATAATATCTTCATAAAAAATGATTGTAGAAGGCTAGGTACTGTTATTTCACATAAAATAGGTACATTTGGAGTTTAATTTAACTAATATATTCTAGTTTTGATTAGCTGACTGTTAGTTACACTAAGTTGACACTAATAATCTAAAAAAATCAAATTCTGCTCCAAGTATAGCACTTCTACGGTACTTGGTATAAATAATGGTTCCTATTAAACAAAAAAATAATAGAGGATCTTTAAGGAAAATTGGTATAAATAATTACAAATTTGGGTTAAAAATATTACATATATAATACAAATGGAAGAATTTTAGATAAAAATGAAACTAACACAACTTAAATTTAATGAATGATAACTTTCTATACAAATTCATTTATATAATTAAATCAAATAACCAGTAAATTATTTGGGAAAAGAGAAAAACCGTGGTTAAGCACTATTAAACGGTGTTACATGATTGGAAGTAATTATTGTCTATTTGTAGGATTAAGTACACTAAATCCTAATCAATAATATTGGTGAGAAGTACCTACTATCTGGAGTGGTAGTGAATCTTCTCATGAAACAAGTCTCATAAGATGATAGATTTTTAATCAAGGTAATATTGACTTATTAAAGTTGATGAAGAATATATATAATGACAATATTATGTGACTGCACAGTTCACACAGTCTCTCTTTAAAATTATGCCGTCTGCAAAATATTAATCTTAAGTACCTAAATTGATTGAGTATTTCACATTTATCGAAAAGAGACTATAAAAAAAAATATAGTGGTGCGGGGCCACGCTCAAAACGAAGAAACAACGAAAAAGTGTACGTATCGGCCGGTGTTGCTATCTCCCGGATGGGTGACCACCCGGGATTTTTAGCAACAAATCCTTGCCACACATAAACACACATATTTTAACATATTAGGTAAATATATAAAAAGTATGATTGTGTTAGTCGAAAAATCTTGTGCAAACGATATCGTCTTGTATTTTCCCTAACTGTAAAAATGCTGAAAATCAATGAAATCAGAAATATTGTTACAAAAGAGAGACTGTCGTTACTTGATTTATAATTTTGTCTTAAATATAATATTTCTGTTGCGACTCTGGGCTTTTAATATCAGAGGATGGTGGCAGACATGCGCTTTTGTATTATAAGTAGAAATATTTGTTCACACTGGGTGACCAAAAGGACCACCCTCCAGACAATGCTTCGATATAAGTATTTTTACACGTGTGGGGTGTTTGACAGAATTCCTATTGGGCACCCGTAGGTTTCTGCCATGCCCGGGCGGGGGATGGCGGTCGATCACTCCAGACACCGTGACTTGCCCGGAGCGAAA